>JADDOH010024949.1:0-96457 GCA_016648135.1 Agrypnia vestita | reverse complement strand
CCTAATTAATTTGGCTAATCAAAGGTATTAACTAATATAAAGTGTGTATCTGCTGATTAAAAGTGATTTTGATATCGTTGCCCTTTTTGTATTAGTTTATTTGTATTAGATGTTACATTACATTATGTATATTTTATCACTCCCGACGTATATAAAACTATTTTTAATGCGTAAAAAAATAAACAAATACATTTTTACCAGTTAAAATCAAAATCATTTATAATATATATATATATCTATATCTAGTAGTATGTCAATAACTACTTGTTATAGTATAATCTCTGAGTATCTCTATCTTCGTCATAACGGATAATATATAGGCTCCTCCTCTCTATCTCTCTACTAAGTTCCCACTTACCGCCAGGCACGCTGTGCAATCTAATATTAAATAGTTTTGAGTGGTTGCGATGGTAGCTATAAATGCGTGCTAGCGAGACTATAAAATCACGAAACATTGTGTCTGTGCCATCTTTAACTGTGATTCATATACCATGCTAGCAGTTAAGCAATCGACTGTCGACGATTGTTTGCTGCTGGGCCCTGCGGTCGGCTTTGCTGGCCGCTGCGCGACCATTGGCGTCTGCGACTTTTCAAACGTTTTGGTTATTTTTTGAAACTGGTAATGGCAAAACTACGCACTGCCTACTGTCTACTGAAGCAATCATAATATAAATGATACATCGCCGTTCGAGTTTGACACATTTCCCCCCACAGGTACATACAAAGCAAAAATTAAATTTCAAAAATATAGTTACATGCAGAAAAATAAAATTGACGTGAGAAAATATAAATATCGATATATTTCGTCTTAAAGTGACTCAAATGTTAAATATTGATTATATAATATTTCTACACATCAAATGTGGGGGGTATAAAAGCAAAGACAGCAATATCAAAAAAAAAAAAAAAACGTTTTTAAAGCAGTCACCGAGGGTTACTCATTTAAAATGTACTAAATTCTAGATTTAATATATCTATCCCTTCTAAAATCATGTTTCGTAAATATTTTTAGGCTATGTTTCATATAAAATCTTGAATTCCGTACATTATAAATTAGTAATTCGCGACGACTGCAAATATTGCTGCCTTTGCTTCTATACCCCACAAATAATATCTTCATGTAAAATCTAAAATAATCTGTACTCCCCTTTTCTTAAAAAAACACATATAATTTTATTACATATTTACAACACACTGGCAATGGAGATACAATGGATTACTCTCAATGCGCTTTAAGCGCAAACATAACATAGATTATTTTGGGGTTACTCAGTTTTTTGGAACTAGAAGATTAATAATGATATCTAGCTGTGAAATTCTGTTGTAATTTACATTTAATATTCGCGGCAGTGTTAACAATACCTACGGGTAATAGCGAATTCCTTGAAGCGCTCGTAAAATTGACATTTCTAAGCTTTCCTCTTTTTATTAAATCTCTCCCTCCCGATATAAATACCATCTGGCCCGGTTTTGCCTAATTGACGTGCCTTTAATAAGATCCCTTAATGTGATCACATCGTTCATTGCCTTCGATGTTTCATATAAAACGGAAGTAATTTTTTAGATTGATAAATATTGAATTTTATCTGAAATTCTTTTTTGTTTTCGCATTTCGTTTTTCATTTTTACAGGTTTATTTAAAATGGGAAAATAAAAATGAATTAATTAAATAGATCGTCGTGTTAAGAAATCCGTACAATTTACTGAGATTTCATAAAGATGTAGTAATTTATATTTCATTTTCTCGGAATAGTGATAACAAAAATGAAGGTGCGTTGAAAATACTAGCTGTGCTCGCGCGGCTTCGCACGCGTAGATTTTTAGTAACTTTTAGTCACATTTTTTCAATTTTCGTATTAACCTTAACATATAGATATTGTCGTCGCGGACTTTCTTATAGAACTTTTTAAGTTCAACAACTTCTCAATAGAGAGTATTTAAATATATCTTACCGTTAAGGTAGCGTTCGTAAAAAACGCATCGCTCGACCTTTTTTTCGTCGACTTTAATTGTTAAATAGGTCACCACGAAATGCCATTTTATTTTATTAATTAGTACATGGCCAAAGTCCACCCTGAACGTCCATTCTAAATATTGGTGAAAAAATTGTTGAAATCGGTTGAGTAGTTTCGATGATTACCTCCTACATCCAAACTTACATACTTAATATCTTCATATATTAGTATAGATTATACCGGTTAGGTTAAAATATTTTTTGCGTAAATGTTTTAATCTCATCTGTATCTTCCCTTTTAGCGATTCATTCTTCTCATTCTGTTTGTTTTACTTCTTAGTAACTTCTGCGTTTGCTTTGTTCAATTCTCAGCAACTAACTCAGAAATGTTTTCCTCGAATGAAAATTAATCCTCATCTAAAACTCAAAATTTGTGCAATTGTTGGCCATTAGAAATCTTGTTGATATCTTTCTTTCCATACAAATATATTACTAAAAAAAAAGGTATTTTTGTTATGAACTTTTTGCACTGTAATTTAAATTCCGCTATAGATTGGTATCTACATCTGGCAAAAAATGTTGAAAATTTTTTTAAATTAACTTAAATCGTACATTTTAAATTCCTTCGCTTCATATAAATCAAATATAATGATCAAAATCCTTTTCTCATCTACATCAAAGTTTGTAAGATACATATCTCTACATGAAAGCGTACGGGCATCATTATTGACTTTACCTAAACGAGTTTCTGCAGGGTATGCTTGGCTATAATACTTTAGAGACTGGGAATCCTTTGTTCCCAAATGGTATAAAAGTAGCCCATATCCTATATGGGCATGTCAGTCCTTCGTAGACCTCCGGCTGGTGGCCGGAGGCTATAGCCCTTAAGAGTATCTATCATTGTCTTTGTAATCATACTCATGTATATTTTGTACTTGTTTTATCAAGATAATAAATTCAAAAATAAAAAATCAAAACACGATTTTTTTGAGTTCAAATTTATTTTACCACACACAGGACGATCGTTTCGGCTTATTAAGCCTTTATCAACTGATGAACATAGTACATATTATTGAGTTTATATACAAAACATTTGGTGCAAATTTGGACAAACCCTCAAGTATATTACAAAGAATACATTATCTAAATTGGGTGCAAATTTGGAAAAACCTCAAGTATATTTAATACAAAGAATAGTTTCTAAAACACATTATCTAAATTGGGTACTTAAATTTTAAATATCATAAAGTAGGGAATAACATGGTTACTACAAACAATAATCTGGACAATGAAAACAAAAATACAGGTGTGTTAAGTGGTTAAAAGAATTCTATGCTTTTGGAGCTTTTCCGTCGCGTGACGGTGGTGACCTTAAAGCAACTGCTTCAAAGCACCTCCAAACCACCCAAACACATTGTTATCGATTGTTGCGCTTTATGATCAATAATCTTGAAATTATGCTGAGCATTGGTTTGTGTGATCCTGATAATCACCTTAGACAGCTTCAGCATAGATTGTTTCACATTCCAATATACAGGACCACCTGCCGATGGTTATGCCTGTTAGAAGAGCTACCGCAATGCTGAACATTATCGCTTTGGACATTAATGTGTTCCATATCTCTTGAGAGTTGAATTCTCCTATACCTTCTATATGAATAATTTTATACATTAATTCATGTTTTATAACATTTACGATTTGAATTTATGTTTGTTATGTAAATGTTAAATTCAATAATAAATTGAATTGAATTAAATATGGAAAATTCCAGTACAAATTTCTAAGTTTTTTGTTTCTGATCAAACATCAAAGATAGAAAAAAAATACAACCATAGAAAGTATACCAAATTAAGGAGAAATTTTTCCAAGCCATTTTAATTTTTTTTTTTGTAAAAAATGTATAAATTCATGAGTTTTAGTGAGTTCAATTTGTTCTAAATGAGATCCTTCTTGGTAAAGTGAATAATGCCGGAGGGTAAATAATGTCAAATGTTCGGACTAATAAAACCCTCCGCTAGTTTATTAACGAAGTTTATCCGCTCGACTCATATTGTCTCCCGATACAAACTTTACAAGTACCAGGAAAACGTAGGGACATATTTATCTGCCTTATATCGTCGGATAACCGTCTCTAACTTTTGGGCTTTCACGTATCTCTTCTCGGTAAAAGAAAGTGGTGTACATCTGTGTATTTTTTTAAATAGTTTATATTTAATATAATTTCCATTTTAAATATACCTTCAAGTATACAATATTATTTTATATAAAGGTTAAACAACTTTGACATCCTAATACCTTTTTTAAACGAAATTTTGTTAATTAAATTATATTTTAATAAATATTATTATTATTATTAAATTCTGCGAGTTTGCGTAAAACGTTATTTTAAATATGACAGCTATTTCGGCCTACTAGTCCAATATCAAACAGTGGGTTTATTAAGTAATTCCGAGTGAATAACCTTAATCTCTTGGTTGAACCACAGATTTTTTAACTATTTTACAATGTTAAAGTTTGAATTTTAAAGAGCGTTTTTAGGGGAAAATTCGGATTTATTATACCGAAAAAAGTCACTTAAAAAAATCCTACGACAAAGACTATATAATTATGTATGAATAACCACTAGCAATCTGAAGTTGATCGGTTCGGTGGTTGCCGGAGATATGGTCACAGATTTTTAAAACATGGTTTCGAGTAAAACGAGTTTGAAAATTGAGTAATGAATAAATCGCGAAAATTTTCAACTTACATAAAATCATCGATTTCAGGTCCATAATATAAGTCCTTCATCTTGCTTTGAATTCCGATATCATCGAGCACTCTTCACAAACATAATAAAAATATGTCTAACGTTTCCATTATGAAAGAGCCCGACTGGCAGGTACCTGCGTGTAGCGCGACGCTGTGTGGCGCGGCGCGTAATCAACAAAGGGATGCCACTATTATCAGCTATAACTTTGTAATTTTTTTGAATTTGTGCTTGAAATTTTCATCCGACATTTTTAAGACCTCAATCTTTAAGAAAATGCAAAAATTTAAAAATCAATTATTTCGAAATGTCTAGGTAGGTATTCCCCCTTAAATTTAAGAGCAAAGATCTTTAGACCACGATGATCCCAAAGATCTATTACTGAACTGAAGACCCTTGGAATGATCTACATCATCAAACAGCGGTTTAAAATACCATCATATATTTATTATTACGGAAACATCTGTTAGTCAGCCAAACAGAGTGTAATAAATAACTCAGTTGTATCTTGTCATGTCCTTCGCGGTCACTCTTCACGTGCTTCGACTGCGAAATTTGATGAATACACCAGGTTTTAATGGGCCGGTCGGGCCGTTGTCATTCTGGATTCAAATAAATAACATGTTATTTTTGTCTACTGACCGAATTGAATCTGGTGTTTACCGACTCGTGCGATGTGGTAAATGTTTTTTCAACAGCATGTCGAAAGCAAATATTGTCCATACTCCCTTGTTTCCTGTTTCCTCTCCCGGCATCCCGGAAATCACACGTGACACCGGAAATGCGCCGGTGCAACGTGACCAGGGGGGGAAATGCAATATCTGAAATTGATTGCACAGCCAATTATTTTGCGAGCTTTTATTTGCGCTGAGAATCTCGAACCTTTTAATAATCATTAAGTGCTCCTGTCTTTCGATATCCTACGTGTACAATACGTAAGTATTTTTCAAAGAAACTACATAGTTTATTGATTTTTTTATATTATCCGCGTTCGCCCTTGTCGTTCAGTAACAAAATTATGCAACAGCAATGTTTCAGTAAGTAATCTTTTGCAAAAGCGTATTTTCTAAAGTCACAATAATACTGTACGTCTAATATCCTTGGTCGATAAACTAAATAAATGTTATGTTTCATTTCTGGAAATTTGAAATTTACAGAAAGAATCATAGTCGAGAATATTGATTTAAATATTTTGAATTTTCGTAATTTATCTATACTAATATACATATTATAAAGAGGTAAAGTTTGTAAGTAGAAGGTAATCTCCGAAACTATTCATTCAATTTCAAAAATTCTTTCACCAATTGACAATTCACTGTATATTATCAATTGGCTGTATATTATCTCGTTAAAATAAAAGAGCTTTAGAGAAAGAGTAAGAGTCGACGAAAGAATGGTCGAGCGATGCGTTTTTTACGAACGCTGCCTTAACGATAAGAGATATTTAAATACTTTCTATAGAGCAGTTGTAGAATTCAAAAAGTTCTTCTTGATCTCTTATGACTTCTGTCTCGAATTATTTTTAATTTAGTTGTAAACGTGTTGTTATTGACAATGGGAGAAATCCCGAAAACGTTCTAACAATTCAAAATAAATATAGTGGAATAAAACGGTGTTGTTTACCCTCATTTTTTTAAAATATTATCAATGAATTTCCACAATGTTACAAATAAAAAACTTGAACATTTATCAAAAAGTTCTATAAAAAAATCCGCGACGTCATATATCTATATGTTGAGGTTAATACACAAATTGATAAAATATGACTAAAAATTGCTAAAAAATCTACGCCTGCAGAGCCACGGGCACAGCTATTGCTTGACCACAATAACTTGGCGTGCGGCGACTTTGGAACTAAAACCTGCCCCGCCCGCACCCGGCGGTAACCCCTCGCCATGTCATTCAGTACAATTTTGTATTTGCTCGGGAGCTGTGACATCTTGATTACCAATATACACTGAATTATTATGTCCAAAACATCCTTAACAGTCCGGGATGGTGCAAGAACAATTGCCAATGAAGTATTAAAGTTTTGCGAAGCTGAAAAAGCAAATAATGGACCGATATTACCGTCTGACAGTTTGACAGATAGAACGACCGCCATTACGGCTTGGTTTCTTTAGTGCTGCCCGACCAAATTTCTGTTAAAAGCTACGACACCGGTCACCGGACATTCTGTACATTATGTATTGTGTAATAAATTTACACCCTGGCAACTTCTGTTACGCGACAGGAACGCCCTCCCGCGCACGCCAATTTATAGTGGTCGCATTCTAGTCAAACATTATAATTTCGTTGTCTGTATAAATATACTCTAAGCTTCCGTCTGTCCCCATAACTTCAAAAACGGCCGGAGATGGGCCTTGAACTCCGAACCCGAACCGACCGTTTAACGCGTGTTGCTACGGCCACCTCCTCGTAGATCGCCAAAAATATGCTATAAATATATACTAGGGCATAGCAAAGATGCAAACCAATGTTCCGTCATTATTAATGGGTCACAGCTAGTTAAAAATAAATTAAAGAGTTATACCACCCTGGGTAGTGTAACGATTTGTTAAATATAAATGTCAATATGAATTTTGTACACTTTTATACCGTTTTACTTACTAGGTATCAACTATTTCAGACATAATTACATTAAATAAGGTACTCCACCATATTCCTCTTTCTCATATATCCTCATATTTACGCAAACTTTGAATCATTTTTTCTCTTTTGTATTTAAAAAGTAATCAAATATATTTTTTCCATTTTGCAATAAATACATAATACGAATTACAAACTGACAAATAAAATTGGAGCGCTAGCTACCAGTTTCCCGCTTAAATTTTACGTTCCTTTCTCTTTTCTCGGTAAAGCATTTTTTTCGCGAAGAATGAAAAAGTTGAATATTATTTATGTTGTTTCTTTTGACAGGTAATGTGGGCCATGTCAGACACAGATTGAGAAAGGATAAGGGTAGTGTAGATGATAACGTTGAAGATATCGCCTTTCCTCGCGTATAACTCCCATATAAATTTGCTCTTCCGCCTCTAAATAGGTGTGTGATGTTATTTATAAAGTTTTTCTATATAAAAATAAAGTTATTTGCAATATTTCTGCGGGCGAAAGGAACAACCCAGCCAGCCGGGTTTTCAGGAGAGCCCAAACAAAATTTGGGAATTTCGCTTGTTTATGAAATCTTATTTTTACCTAAATTTGCACCAGCAGTTTTTTTTTTACACTAGAACGTTGTATCAAATTGACCAATGTCGTTGTTTCTTTCCAAATTTTTCAAACAATTAATTATGTCATTAGTCAAAATTTTAAAATATTGGCATTTTATTTTATTTTCTGACTCGTTAAATTTTTCCTTGCTATATACGAGTATGTATGTTATGAACAATTATATTATCTGCATAATTAACTCAAATTTTATTGTCTCATTCCGTTTTTCCTTTCGCGCATAGATAATTACATTTTATTACAAATTATTATTAACGTGTTATTTAACCTTTGAGCGGGTGCGCTGTTTTATTCGACTGATATAATTGCTTACATATCAAACATTTCTGGGAATATTTAACGGCGCTGTAACTCGATTTTATTCTTACGACAATGTTTATCTTGCGAATTGGATGTATTGCTAATTGGTTATATGCACAGTTATTTCTCTTTCAAGGGTTTAAAGACGGCGTGACGAAGCTATCCTACATTAAGCTCTTTTTTTATGTAGAATATCCACATTTTAAATTTATTATTTTTTCTTGTTATAACGGATTTATTTATTTATTTTAGATTCAACAAAAAAGTCATTAAAAAATATCGTCGATATTTTTTCTTTTATTATTTTATAATTTGGATTTATTATTTCAATATCAATATCAAGTTGCCATCCCCAGTAAATATACTTTCCAAGTACACAAAGTCGTTCACTTGTTCTGAGCAATCATTTTTTACTAATATGTCACGCTTTCTTATTCTTTTATCATTTTTGAGGAAATAACTAAATTAAAAATTATAAAAATGTAACCCATAAAACCAAGTTTTTACAGTACTCCCTTTCTCATTTTCGGGTTTCGTGTCTACCATATGCGTCGTAATCTCCATTTAACTTACTGATTTGTATGAAAAAACCATAAAAAAATTTGAAAAATCCAAAATTATACTATAATTATTATTTTTTGCAACGAAATTTTAATAGATCTTCTTGATTGTCACCACGAGTCTGCTTGAAAAGTTTCAGCTCGATTGGATCACGGGAAAAGGGTTAAAAATCGATCCAAAGTTTTTTCGTCAAGCAAGCAGACGCCACGAGTTAATATAAAGGGAGTAAAAACAACGCGGTTTTTTGGGCAAAGTGCAACAGGGATACCCATAGGACTTGAATGAACCAAATGAAAAGGAGAATAATTAAAATTAAAAATGAAGAATAATTTTGTCACGAGACTGTAGAAACAGAAGGAACACGTAATCGAGGATCTTATAGCACTCTTGACGTTTTTCAGTGAATTGGAAATTACTCGAAGTTTCTAGAAACGGTGTAAATGCCGACTAAATTAGTGAAATGTCTGGAAACCCGAAACAGTATATAAACGGGACGATGCCATTGCATAACACAGTTTATTGTAACAGTTCGGCGATTTCATAGAAACGAAAGTGTCAAATTGTAAACGACCAGCTAAAATTGATTACGAGAGAACACATCAGGCGTTCGAAAGTGAATAAATGCGATCACAGATGTGCGAATATTCTATAATATGAGTATAAAGTATTCCAGAGAAGTGGAAGATTTTCTAGTGAAGAATGCGAAATGAGTCCGAATTACATAATCCTGATACAGTCAAGTTCGTGTTCACCGATTTTCGTGATTAATAAACACATTAATTTATTTCAAATTCAAGATAGATGTCTCATAGAGACGAAGCTATTTTTTTATATGGGAAAGTAGGTATGGAAGTCTTTTTGGGTATTCATGGGGCTTACGACCAATCGTACGGCTAGCTTAAGTGATCATCTTACACAATGTAACGTTCACTAATTCCATCCATGATCGACTGCCACATCTATCAAATTTTTGGAAGTTGTATATATTATTTTTTCAATTGCTTCAGCAACATTGTAGATTGACATTTAAAAAAAATATTGATTGTATATATTAGTATATATTATGTTTTAACTTGCACACCTCATTTCGTATGTGAGTTGTATTTTTACATTTTTTACTCATCATCATCATCATCTTCATCCCTTTGAGTCATAATAGGGTCGGGGGCCCAAATACTCTACCATGTTCCATGTTTCCATGTTCCCATGTCTTGTGCTGCTTCTTTCCTCGAGTCAAATAGTCTAGACCCATTCTATTTTCAAACACATTTTTCTGTTACCTCTCCCAGCTTAATCTGGGGCAATCCACCGGCCGTCTTTCTCCGGGGGTTGCCAAGAGGATTCTTCTTGGTATTCGTTCCTCTGGAATTCTGAGCACAAGTCCAAGCCACCTCATTTGTGATGTGTAGGAGTAGTGCCTTATATTGGCACTTCTCACTCTGTCCATCAATGTGACTCCCGCTACCCCCCTTAAAAGACTCATCTCGGCAGCCCGGATTCTTGCTCTCACTCTCATTTTTTACTTACTTTTTTATTATCATTTTTATTCCTTAATACTATATTTTTAAAACACTAGCCATCGAGCTCCGTAGTACGAGTATACAGGGTTATTTGTAAAACATCAATAACCTCGCAGGACTATATTCCTGCCTTGATTATGAGTTGAAAATGTTCAGGCTATTATGATTTAATATCAATAGTTCAGGAGATATGCGACATCAAAGTTTGCTTTTTTTTTTGTCAATATTTCTGACTTTTTTGTAAAACGTTGGACTATCACTACAGTAACTTATATCGAATATAAAAAATACATTCGTTCCAATACAAGTTAAATAAAATGATAAAAACCCTAAACAATTCCAATTGGAATGTTTTCCAATTGGAATTCGAAGGTTTTTATTTTTTTATTTACTTTTATTGAAGGGAATGAATTTTTCATATTCGATATAAGTTACCGTAATGATAGTCCAACGTTTTACAAAAAAAAGTCAGAAATATTGAAAAAAAATTAAAACTTTGATGTCGCATATCTCCCGAACTATTGATATTAGGTCATAATAGCTTGAACATTTTCGACTCATAATCAAGGCAGGAATATAGTCCTGCGAGGTTATTAATGTTTTACAAAAAACCCTGTTTAACCGATCCTCTCTCTATTTACCTCGTTGCAACGAAGCGTCCCTCCGCCCAGTACCAGGGGATCATACATACAAGAGGCATCAGCTTCCACTGTCCCGACACGCTCGGGCGTCAGAGCCGACCTTTTTATTTCATTTCACCTGTCACTTGTCCATTGCACTGGGCTCGGGCCGCCTACCTTCCGTCCGGTACGCTCTCACGCTTTAATATTCTGCACACAGCGCGCCATTCAGAGTACTGCCGAGTAAACAGATAGGGGAAGGGAACAAACTGCTTTATTCAGCTGTACTAAATTAACTTCATTTCTTTAATCCACATTGAGTAATGAGAGCGACTAAATGGTTGTTCAACAATTTTCAACTGAACCGGCATTTTAATTCTAAATCTTATTTTCGATATATCTTCTTCGTAAAGTTTCGTAGCCAACAAATACAACATTTCGTTGTATTTCGTACTTGATAATAAGTATTTGATATACATTTAAGGGGGACATTTCGAAATAATCGATTTCTAAATTTTTGCATTTTCTTAAAGCTTGAGGTCTTAAGAATATCTAGTGAAAATTTCAAGCAAAAATTAAAAAAAAATAGCAAAGTTGATAATAGTAGCATCCCTTTGGTGATTACGCGCCGCGCCACACGGCGCCGCGCTACACGCAGCTAGCTGCCAGTCGGGCTCTTTCATAACAAACACGTATGACCTGTTTCTATTATGTTTATAAATAGTGCTTGATGATATGAGAATTCAAGCAAGGTGGAGGAATTATATTATGGACCTAGAATCGATGATTTTATGTAAGTTGAAAGATTTCGCGATTAATTCATTGCTCGTTTTCAAACGCGTTTAACTCGAAACCATGTTTTGAAAATCGGTGATCATAATATCTCGGCGACCGCTGAACTGATCAACTTTAAATTTCTAGTGGTTATTCTCTACATAATTATCTAGTCTTTGTCGTATGATTTTTTTAAAGTAACTTAGTTTTATTATTGCCATAATGAAGCCGAATTTTTCCCTAAAAAATGCTATTTTGAATTCAAACGCCCGCTATTTTGTCAAATATCAATATTTCTAAAAAATCGTACGTGAAAGACTAAATTATAGTGTCAATTTTAATAATCTTTTTGTTTTTTTTTATTCTGATGATTAGAGATGAAATGGGAGTGGTCACCGTGGAGGTACTTTTTTTTCGGCAGTCGACATAACCCAAGAATTTTCCGCCAATATTGAATTTTTTTTAATAAAAAATATTATACATATTCTCAAAAGTATGTCAAAACAATCCCAATACCATAATTTAAATAAATTCACAAAAATTGCCTTTTTTCGCGCTTCGTAGGTAGGTTTTCCCGTAAGTGGCAATATTTAAAAAAATATATACTTGGTTTCAATTTCAATTTTTATTTATTCAATAATATGGTGTCTCATTGCTAGTAGTTAAAACTTTACAGGTGGATTCTTGCCTTGAAAATAAGTTGAAAATGTTCAAGAAAACATTACCTCTTATAAATAGTTATAGAGATATGCAATATTTGCAAAGTTTGCATTTTTTAAAAATATTTCTGAATAATTTTTTGCAAAATGGTGAACTACAATAATATTAACTTATATCAATTATGAAAAATTCATACGCTTCAATAAAATTCATATTAAATGATAAAAACGTTGTAAAAATATACTTTCTGTATATAAAAATATGTTTTCCATTTTTGTAAGGTTTTTATCATTTTATTCGACTTGTAATAAAGCGAATGAATTTTTTGTAATTGACATAAATTACTATTATGATAGTTCAATATTTAGCTTGGAAAATGATATCACCCTGCACAGTGTCGCTAACACAAAACATTCCCAATAAATAATGAAAAATAAAATGTTATATTTAATGTGTTTAGTATGTATTAATATTCATTAAAATGAAGTTTTTTAATGAACGCATAATATCTTTGGAGTGAGTATAATTTACATCGTTTCATAGTAACTAATAAATTATTATTATTATAATAATTAATAAAAATTTACTAGAAACGATTATATATTAATATTGCAGTTTTTTCCTATTAATTCCTGAAGATATTTTGCACCGTTTACTCTAAACAAAACTACTTTCAATATTATACAAGCAAGCCAATGTACTATATGCGTACCTTTTAAACGTAAGCGTACCAAAAACTAAGAAGAATCTTCTTTAAATATTCAATAGTTTAGGAAACCTGATACGGAAAGATTTCTCTGGGTCCGCGCATTTTGAAATTATGTGAGCATGCCAAATAATATGCTGACCAAATTTAGTTATTCGGTGTCGTCTTCCGCAAATTCACGAATTCAACGTGCTTCCACGATTTACTTCATAAAACACCTCTCACGGCCTGGATTCTGTATATTCTGGAAGCGTACGCGATCCCTCCCTAAATAATTGCCATCATAAAAGCTTTGGACGGGCCTTGTGAAAATCGACGAGCTGTTCTGGTTCTGTTACAACAGGACGTCAACGAGTGTGCGTTTTTGTCATTCTGTTTGATTTTTATGATTTCGTTTTCTATTCTAAATAAGTTTTAATAATTTATTATGGCAGTAGGGATTTATTTTATTTTATTTACATTATTTATTTTAGTGACATAAGAGTAAAAAGTATAAATATTTTAGGAACATTTTGATATATTAATAATAAATTATGTCTTAATGATAAGATAATACAAGATATGGACAAAATAATTTTAGTAAATTTGATATTTTCTCGTGTTTTTATTTTTTATATATTTTTTATTATTTTTTTTTATTAATTTTTTTATTTTTTTATTTTCATTTATTAAGAAAGCTTTTTCTAGAGCATCTTTGGTCGGTAACATGAGGATGGAATGAATTAGAAATGTGCTTAATGGCTGTGTAGTGTGATGTGTAGAATAAAGAAATGTAGAATAAAGAAAAGATAGTTTGGTCATGCGGATCGTATAAGTGAGGAAAGACTGGCTTAGAAAATATATGAGGCGAGTGTTGAAGACAACAGGAACAGAGGGTATCCGAAAAAGAACTGGTATAATCAGATTCAACAAATATAGGAGGACGGCCCTGTTAAACGTTTCAATTACCGTAGATGATATATGAATTAGTCTAAACAAAAGTGGTGTGCCAAGATAGAAAAATAGCGTTCTATACTCTCTGCCTACCCCTGCGAGGAAACGGCGTGATAGTTAGTTTGCACTATCTATTATGTAGGTAGGTAGGTACTATATATATATATATTTTTTTTTTTTTTTAAATTCAATCCTTGGGTAAGTACTGACTTCACAAAGAAAGTACGTTTATATATTTAGTTTTATAAATTGTGAGTATGGTGACCTTTCGAGGGTGTGAATTTTTCTAAAATGTGAGAAAATGTAAGCCTGAAGTTTTTGAGTGCTGAATAAAATGTGTATTCACCCTGGCAATGATTAGGAGAGTATTTTTGGGGGGCGCGATCCACGATGTTTAGAGATGTGTACATTTTTTAAATGCGCTTTTTCCACGAATTAAATTGCCTCCTAATTTACAAATCAAACACGTGTTATTTATATCCATAGGATATTTACTATTCCAAATAAATTAGCGCTTTGATTAATTAGTTCGTGTACACGTATCACATTTGAAACATTATATAACGCAGTTTTGAAAATCCGCACAGAATTATTGAAATTCATACGAAATTTGAAATTCGCTCACGTTTTCATTAAAACAACTTTTAATATGAATAATGTTTTCCCTAAAACAACTCCAAAACCACATTTGACTGCTGCTGCTAGCTTTCAACGATATTCCGCTTGTGCGCGGTGTGTGGTGATAATATCAAACGGGCAGGGGCGTGTTCTCCATACAATCAAAAAGCTGTGCATTACTAAAATACTGCTTTTGAATTCTAAATTAAATATAAATTAGATGTCATTGAAAGATTTGGCAGATACTACGTGGTGTAACATTATAATTTTTGTTTATTTATTTACTATGTAATATTGTGTGTGTATTACAAAGTTAAAATAAAACATATTTTAAGTTGTAATATTGCACCACAAAGTGTCTGCCAAATCTTTCAATGATGTTAAGTGGCCACTACGACAAAAATTAAATACAGAATATTGTGTGTGTATTAAAAAGTTAAAATAAAACAAATTTTAAAATAAATTAGACGTTTTAAGTATATACTTGCAAGTCAGTCATCGTAAACAATCCTATAGAACGTGTGATGCATTTTAAATATCTGGATGATCTCTACAATCTAAATCAAATGGATCAAACTAATAATTTTTAGGTGAAGAAAATATATTTTAGTTAAAAGCGAACAACATATTTTATTATATTAATTTAATTGATAACCACCAAGAAGTTTCAGAAAGTATTTAAAATCCCAATAACAATTTTGTTGTTTGTCTGTCTGTCTATCTGTTACTTCCTGTAATTTAGTTTATAAATACATTCACCTTTTTTGTGTTTTCTTTCCTTTTTATTTTTTCTTTAAGTTTTTCTTCTTTTGTGGTACAATAAATATTATAATCAGTGTGTTAAATTTACATTAAATTTAAAACAACAACACACTGCACGTGGAGTAATTAACCGATCCTAAGTGTCACTAAAGCTGCCTCTACACTACTAGGAAAGTCGGCCTAAGTCCGAGGTAACTCGAAGTAGGTGTCTACACTGCGAGGAACTCAGTTGCCGAACTTCGGGTCACTTCGGATTCCTTTGACTCGGCCCAAAAACCGACAACTTTCGGAAGTCGTCCGCGGCGACCCGAAGTAGCACGAAGTACCACTCACACTATCGTATTCGCTTCACTTCGGCCGACTTTCCTATTAGTGTAGAGTCGGCTTGACATCAAGCGTGTTGTTGCATTACCCCTGTCATGAAACAACTCATATATCTTTGCCTTTTTCTCTTATAGATATCGCTAACTCACATCAATGTGTGCATCGGTACACAACCCATTATTGGAGTAGCGCCAAAAAATTCAAGTCCACGCCTCGTGCACGTCGCTGCAAACGACTATTTATCTATCGTACGTACGTCAACCGTCAACACCGCCTTTATTTGAAGCACCAGGCGAGCAGCGCCGCTGAAGAGAATATCCCTAATACCGGTGGATTAACGGGAAGTTTTTCAATTACACCCGGCGGGATTATGGATTTCATTGTTTGCCCGAATGCTTACTAAATAATGTATCCTTTATTATTTCTCTTTCGTCTCTTTCCTCCGCCGCGCTCGCTCGCGCATGTGCTGGTGATAAATGGGCGTATTTTAATGTAATGAAAATGGTAATGCGGTCTCCGCTCGGGCGGTTTTCTTGTTTATTTCAAATGATTTATTCCACTTCCGAAACTCCCGCCCGCAGAGCTGAGGGCGTTGAAGAATTGATCAATGCCGAAAACGAATTTCCATAACGGAATAATTGTAAAGTACGGTCAAGCTGTTGACTGCTTGCGCAATTCCAATTACTAAAATTTTCTTACAATTTTAGTGTGAGTTTAGGGAAAGCGTGGTGGCGGAATGAAATAGTGCCGCGTGTTTCGTATTCAGATATTGATTTCTCCCTGGAGGTAAGCTCCGGGAGCAAGTGAAGATGTCAAATGAAATAACAGCGTAAAGATTGAGGACACGCGCGGCGGGAGATCCTCTCGGTCTGGTGGTGGAATCCCTGCCCGATGGTGGATGCTAGATACGATGTGACATTTTCTGTCGAATATTGAAATATCTCTTTTGATCTAAGGTCACTGACACTTTTCATTACAGTTTCAATGATCTATTAACCTATTCGTTTGACCCGACTCAGCAGTATATCACACCAACCCAACAGTGCTTGACCCATCTACCTAAATTATTTTGTCGACAAGACACATTTTCTACACGGAATTGGGTCAAGTATGCACAGCACCCAAATTTTGCCTCAGTGTGAATCATCCCTTTATACTTATAATGGAAACTAGACCGACTATCTTATTACTAATGTACAAAATTATAGTGCCCTGGAAGGTAAATTAACGACAATTGACAAATAATACAACATCTTGTTACAGAAGTACATACAAAATTTTTGATATTAATAAAATAAACTGCATTCAACTTATACAACTAATCTGTGGGATACAAAAAAAATTGCTAATTGATTGAGCGCGCCAATTCGTACATTCATATCCCTCGCAATGGGGGAGCAGTTACAACTAGCGCGAACTAAAAAAATCTTACATGTCATTTACTCAATTCATTGACATCATTAGCTTACTGCACCTGCGTCATGTATTTTCTGAGGTACAAGCATTTAAATTTTGACCTATTTTCGTCACGGATCACTCAATACCTTGAACATTGTGAATTGGCACGTCGAAATTCCAATGATTTAATATATGTAGTCCTTTCTCCTCTAGTCTCCTCGTAAGGATTTAATTGGTTTGGTGTGCGTAACACCCTGTTCCAAAAAAATATATTTATTTAATTTAATTAACTATAAACTTTATCACTTGGAATAAATTTACGTCTATCAATTTCGATAACACTGCATATTCGTCAGGATGGACGCATACTAATTATCTATTTCTTCTGGTTTGTGTCTTTTGGGATATTACGCCGTGTTTTTACGACCTTTCTGGCTGACGTTTCGGATCCCATTGCAGGGTCCATCATCAGGGATGATTTGTTCCATCACATCATTATATCAGCCCTGATGATGGACCCTGCAATGGGATCCGAAACGTCGGCCAGAAAGGTCGTAATAACACGGCATAATACCCCAGGAAACACAAACCAGAAGATTCTGGTTTGTGTCTTCTTCTTCTATAATTTGTGAGTTCAGATATTTTGTATATATACAGAGTGTGACAGAGCTAGTCCACATTGTTTTACAGGTGGATTCCTGCCTTGATTATAAGTCGAAAATGTTCAAGCAATCATGACCTGATATCAATAGTTAAGGAGATATGCGAGACATCGAAGTTTGCATTTTTTTCAATATTTCTGACACTTATTTTTTTAAAACGTTGGACTGTCATTACAGTATCTTTTATATAATATAAAAAAAATCATTCCCTTTAATAAAAGTCAAAGAAAATCATAAAAACCTTATAATTCCAATTGGAATTTTTCAGGGTTTTTATTATTTTATTTAACTTTTATTGAAACGAATGAATTTTTCGTAATCGAAATAAGTGCACCATGTTTTTAGCTTTTCAAAAACGAACCACCGCTCCGCTGCACTGCACATCGGCTACTAACAGGTCTCCGCCCACCCGAGTCCCTCCGCCCTCCCATCCGTCCAAATACTCTGACGTAATGTGCGCATTACGCGTGTTAATGCTGACCCTTTTCTCGCACGAAATGAGTCCCGCGGCACGACGACACGTCCTCCGCCGGGCTAATGGACTTGCCGTGTTCCGCGGCCGCGCTCAGGTGTCGGGGCACCTCGCACCGGCGGCAAGAACAAATGCTTCCGATTTATCAATATTAGCCCCGCAGATTGCCGCAGAACCCTCCGAGGGTTCAACAAATTTCTCTTCATTCCGGCGTGAAGAGGTTAATCCCCCGAAGGAAATAAACACTCGTACACGCGCGCGCCCGGCGCCACGCGCAGCGCCCTCTCAAGGGCTGGAAGTGGGCGCTGGAGTGGAATCGAAAAAGTGTATCGTATTAATCCTCCCCTCGCGTTAAAAATTCAAAAACGATCGGCGAGCAGAAAAAAATTAAAGCAAATTTAGATAAATCTCTCAGGTAGGTGCAAAACAACGTTTACGTTTGATCCCTGGACGGATCTGTTCTGAGTTGCTACTATGAAGGAGATGATTCTTCTTGATTACAATGATCCTCAGATCTGAAGGGAAGTATTTTACTTCTCTTTTTACATTTCAAACCAAAATGATTCACAGTTTGATCCTTCGTCGTTTCTAACGGGCGATACTTCCCTTTGGTCACAGATAGTCACAAATGAGTCACAAAAATGGTAAGAAAATAAAAACGATGATTCTCCTTTTCAAACGTTTATTTAAATTATATTCAAAGACCGCCAGATGGTGCTAGACTCCACAAATCATCCATTCGCTATCCGCTATCCACAAATCATCCATTCGCTATCTGACGCTATGTATCGAAAAATATAAGTATATAAGTAGTAAAAAAATATATTTCCGATGGTGATGGTTAAAATTTTTACCTATATTAATAAAAATGAATACACTCTGTACAAAACAACTATTTGTTGAATTTCAACACATTTGGGGGACAAAAGTCTCTTCATCAGGATACAATGTATGCTAAAAATTTAAAATACAATGCTTAGACATTAACAAGACCAAAAAATGGATATATGGGAGTTTAATAACTAAATAATATTATGTACTAATGTGAAAACAAATTTACTAGGATTTGGTTATTTTTAGTATTTAAGTTGTTATTAACATGTTGATAATTCATTCAATAGTTGTTTTATACAAAGTGTTTTGTTTGTTTTAAATTACGTTATGGTTGATACCATAACGTAATTTTGCTAATGTAGCTTTTAAAAGTACAGAATACCAATAAATAATAAATTTACAGAAAAAAAATGTAAAAAGAACGAAAACGTCAGTAAACAGAATGCATGGAAACAGTCTATGTATTTAATTGAACAATAAGGACACAAGAAGTTATGCAAAAATCAGGCTTGCAGTACATGCACAATCAATTATTGGATCTCAATTATCACTGCATTTCAGAACATTGAGAAACTGAATATAGAAAAATTTCACCACAAATTAAGAACCGAACTCCCCGAACAATAGCAAATTATGTTAAAAATGTAAATTAAAAATGCAAATTAAATTTTAGGACGAAAATTTTCAGTCGATGAACATTTGTAATTATGTGAATCATCAGAAAATATATTTGACAGATAAACATATTTTTTATCATGCCTATTTGATGTATTTATCGGTTAATTTATTATAATAATATAATTTGTATTTGCATGCTGGCAATGAAACGTTATGTTTTGTCAGGTAGACCTAGCAAGAACATGATGCATTATTAATCAGACAATGTAGCTTATTTTATGATGATAAATTATTATAGATATTAAATAATAATATTGTTATCTCTATCTATTATCATGAATAATAATATCTTTTTTTTTTGTCACATCAATATTCTTACTATTTTTAAACTAAGCTAAACGCTTGTGCTATGAAAATAGGACTAACTTGCTAGTCTGGGCTGAGATTCGAACCCGCGACCTTTGGATCACGAGGCGAGTTTCCTAACCACAAGACCAACAAGCTACTCTACTACAATGTAACTACAATGTAAATTCCAAATCATAGTAGGAATATTGATGCGGTATGTATTCCGTGTTCGCATCTTTATTTTTCAAAAAAGAAAGAGAGATAAAAATATAATTATGTTCAAACTGACTACAGAGTAATGGTGCGTACAGGGTGTTTATGTTTATGCTGGAAGTAAATTAACTTCTTTAACTATTTTAAATATAGTGAAATGTTATTTTAAATATAAAAATGTCTATAAACAATGGGACACCAAATAAATAGACATGAACTTAACGTAAATTCTTTTTGCCTTTTTAAATAAATAATACGAGCTTGTAAATTTTTAAACGATTATGAATAACTCAAACTAAATACACTCGACCAACATGAATTAATTTAAAAAAAGAAAAAAAAACCTTTTTTATAAATGAATTTTATTAACTGAACATTTTTAATGTCATCCGATTTACGAAGAGAGGGGGGTACCTCGTTTGAATCACCGCATGTCTTTTGTTTCGTTTCCACATACCATAAATTGTATTTATTTTCATTCGAGTATATTCGGGTATGGTCTTTTCTGCAGGTAAAATTTGCCCGAGTTATTTTCGCACTTAGTAGCCGTCATTCGCACACATAGTAATCCTTAAGCGGTCAAAAAGTATAATGTCTTAGTAAATAATTCGCGCTCTATAACGAGAAGACTCGAGAGACTAAGTTTCAACAAAATTTTTAAAAAATACGTCCATTGTAAATAATATATTTTGTTAACAATTTTGATTTAATTATGCAAGAATAAATTTTTCAACTCACTGCTGATAATCTGTTTTACAAATAAAATAACAAACCAAAATGACAACAATTTTCAACAAATATACAACACGTTCTCATTCGTATTCTCGAAACTCTATTTTAAATTTTTAGTAATTTTTTTCCCTTTGTTTTTACATTTGGTTTTTCATTAAAAATCTTCATTGCCTAGTATTGAAACATTAATATCTGTGATGCTGCTTTCAGTCACATACATCATTCAATACGCATCACATTCAAACCAGTCGACAAAGAATATCAATCCATTCAATGTCATATTACATTGTATATCTACCAGTGCCAGTGGCGTGGAGTGCATGCGAGCAAAAAAGCTGTATTTTTTGTTACTATTAATAAATATCCCGGGAAATACATATGAAATAAATGATCCCTATCTTTCAGAAAAATACGATTTAAAATTATAGCCGTAATCCATTGCTATGGCTAGAATTTTTATTTTGCATTTTTTTGTAAACAACTTCATGCCCAATGCTTCTCCTATTTTACTGGTTTGGGAGCGTCACTGAATATTTTCCTACTGAAGCTGTATTATATTCACCCTATCTAAAGACAAACGTAAACGTTTGCGAGTTTTATGAAGTTGGCAAGTAAATTTTTAATAATAAAAAGTGTTTCTTCTAAAGGTCTAATTTTTGGTGAGAGCTGCGTGCACGTCACTTACAGACATATATGGCACTGTTTCTAAATTTCTTATTTACTGACGTTACAAAGTCAATTTATGTATAATCGACATTCCAATTATCATAATTTCGTTGTCTGTCTGTCCGTCCGTCCGTTCTTCTATCTGTCTGCCCTCGTAACTTCGTGTAACGTCCGTAACTTTATAATAGTAATTTTTTTTTTACCAAATTTTTTTTTCTAGTAAAATTACTTGTGTGTTTTCTTTTAAATTAAATAAATGCATACTTATTCCTTAGGAATCGATTTGTAAAAGTACCGTCATTTTCGACGGGTTACAGCTAGTATAAACATAAACAACAAATAAACATCGAAACACATTAGAAATATTTGCCATATTTCAAATATTTACCATATTTACTCGGAATACTATACTCGGAAACAGCATTACCTAAATTTAAGCCCACGGCACGCCACTGATACCCTAACACAGTTATCACATCAAACAAAAGGTGCCCCTTATTTATAAATCAGTGTCACTTTTAACAATGCCGTTCTGTCTCCGAATGAAAAGCAAGTACATATATATATATAATAATAAAGTTGATAACTTTTTCCGCGCTCACGTTCGAGGCGTGAAGCATTATTCTGCGAAAGATGTCAACTGGCAGAGTTGACTTAGTGACCCCACTTACGCCTTTGTTATAACATACAGAAGTTCGTCTTCCTTTTGTCGACGAAGTTAACAACTTTCCCTGTATTATTACCTGGTCCCGCTCGCTTGTCTCCCCGACGCGTGACTCGGGCGGGGCCAACTTCTCTGACCAACTTCGGGCGGGATTGTCGGCCCGAGTTTAATGAGTTTCTCTTTTTTTCGTGTCAAAATAACTAACTGGTACACTCATTATTTTCAAAAGGGTTTACTTTATTGCCGCCCATTTCGCACTTTTTGATTTACGGATCAACGAGTTCAAATCGCGCTCAATGTACGGCGATGAAAAAATTACCGCGTTATGAATGTTTTTTGTTTTGTATTCAGCGCAGAACACCAAATTAGATAAACATGAACTAATGTAAATTTCTCGGTATAAGGTCTGGTTTAACGGCTAAAAATTTCTACGAGCTTATTCATTTTTTTTAAATAATTATGAAGAGGTCAAATTAAATTTTACGAAAAAAAGAAGTGAACAAAACGTTTTTATTTTTTTTATTTTTCCAAATATAGTTTTTTACACGGAAAATAAAACGTATTTAAACGTAGTTTCACGATCATAATACGTAGGGTATAAAAGCAAAGGCAGCAATACCCAAAAAATTAAAAAAATGTTTTGAATGCAGTCTCCTAGTGTTACTAATTTACAATATACTGAATTCTAGATTTTATGTATCTATCTCTTCCAAAATCATATTTCCTAAAAATTAAAAAAAAAGGCTATGTTTCCTATAAAATCTCGAATTCAGTTCATTGTAAATAGGTATATTCTTAATGACTGTATTCAAATTTCTTTTGGATATTGCTGCCTTTACTTTTATACCCCACATATTATGTCTCTAGTAGGTGTTTATATATATATTTTTTGGTTTCAATTTTGAATTTATTCTGATCGTTAGGGGGAGATTATTAAAGAATTTAAATACCAAGAAAACTAAAATGATTTTGGGTTGTGGTAAAATTAAATTTGTTGTTAAGTGTATCTCTAAATCTCATAGATCGAAAATCGTTTCTTGTATTTAATGTATTTTTAATTTAAAAAAATTGGATTATTGATTGTTTTGAATACCTATATCTATTATTTTGGTACCTTGAATTCTTTATATAGTTGGGCACTTGGGTAGATATTTTTTTCTTTAGAATTATTTTAATTTTCATTTATTGTGTAGTTTATAATTTTGATAAAGTGATTTTATATGCCCTCCCCATCCAATAATACCGTACTGTTATTGGGATTGAACAACGTGTCCGATATTTTTTCTATTTTAATCATTTTTAAATAATAATAAAACCAGTGTTTGCATTATAAATCCCGGATCCCGATTGAGCGACAAACTTCCCGGCGTTAGTTGTGAACTCCGCTCGACGGGTTGCACTAAACTTAATTAATCGCTACGGGGTGCGCGATAGAGTTGATAGTGAGCTACGGAATAGGGTCCCTAATGGTGTCAGAACAGCGTAACTTATTGATCTTGCAAGTTTTTAACACTCCGTTAAGCCTGCAACGAGAATGGCAACTTTCAGATGAGTTAACGTAATAGTATTATTACGGCATTATTTAGTGCCGATAATGAAGCTCTTTAAAATGCATCACAAAATTGGCGATTCTTCTTCTTCTTATCAGCCTTCGTCTCTCCACTGCTGGATATAGGCCTCTTCCTTCATTTTCCATTCTTCCTTGTTGTTTGCTAATTGTAGCCATTTCTTTCCCCCCACAGCGGCTATATCATCGGCCCATCTCTTTTGACGTCTTCCGATGCCTCTTTTATTCTCCCAAGGTCTCCATTTCAGAACTCTGGGAGGCCATCTTGTAGCATCCTGCCTTGCAATGTGTCCTGCCCTTTGCCATTTTAGCTTCGCTACATGATCCATGATATCCACTACTCTAGTTCTGCGCCTAATTTCGTCATTTCTAATTCTATCTCTTAGTCTTACTCCAAGCATGGATCTCTCCATGGATCGTTGCGTGCATTTGAGCTTTTGTACACTTTTCTTTGTAAGTCTTTGTCTCCAATCCATACGTCATTTTCAAGGCTTTTTTTTTAGGCAAATTGGGATCTTTTTGTTCTCGAAGATATGTTTGAGTTTGCCAAAAGCAGCCCAGCTCATTCATATTCGTCTTGGCAATTCTGCGATTGGCGATTGCTTTGCATTATTGCGTTTCATTAAAGTACTCATTATTAATAGCAGGGGCGTGCAGTGAGAACACGAAGCATGACTTTTACAAGGTAAAAGTCATGCTTTTACAAGGTAAAAGTCATGCTTATATACCTCTTATTTCGATTTCTTTTCAAAGTATATGCTTATGAAAAAGTCATGCTTCTTATTCTCACTGCACGCCTCTGATGTTTACCAAAACGTCTCCATAATATGAAAGAATGCACAGGTTTTACTTTATTTCGTCACGTTTTTTTTAATTTTTTCTTTACAGGGTGACTTTAGTCTTTATAGGGTGATCACATGGCTTATGACCTGAAACTTGTATGGAAACATGTCCACCGTAAGAACATCCACACATTATTGTATATGGAATTGGTGAACGTTGCATTCTGTAAAGTAATCACTTAGGCCAGGTCATACAGGCCATTATCCCTGTGGCCACCCTATAAATACTTCTATAACTAATTTCTTAATTAATGATTTTCATGACAAAATGGCCTCCGAGTGAATATAATTAATGCAGTCAAATAAAATTATTTAATCCTTGCAGAAACTAGAATCAGAATTCTTCTACATCTCTGTGAGATTTCTATGACATAACTTAATTAATTTTGTAATTTATTACCTTTGTACCTAGTCCCCTATTGTTAATAATTCTTATTAATTGAAACAGAGAGTGCGAACTTGATACATAATGAAATTAGATATAAAATATAAAATAAATAAACAGTTACAAAACTTTATATATCAAATATTATATTTGAATGTCCCAGTTCGAGAATTTATCATCAACTTAATTAATTTTCGTGGAATCTTAATCGCGTTTGATTTATTTACAAACTTAATTTTATTTTTAATTGAAATCTCAGAAATAATGATCAATTAGCTTAATTGTTTGTAAGTTGCTGATAACATTTTAAAAATGCCATCTCCTAAATATTGCCCCGAGATTTATTTAATTTAATATTAAATT
The DNA here is from genome assembly GCA_016648135.1 of Agrypnia vestita. Classification (NCBI taxonomy): domain Eukaryota; kingdom Metazoa; phylum Arthropoda; class Insecta; order Trichoptera; family Phryganeidae; genus Agrypnia; species Agrypnia vestita. Next base: position 70,984 of record JADDOH010024949.1, on the reverse strand, counting down.
AAAATAATCTCCCATCTTCCATTCGGGACAATGAATTCGCTGACAGCGTACGGCTGCCTATTCAGATTCGACTCTAGACAAGATTGCTTATTTTATCTTGTAACAAGATGATTTGTATATATGTAATACCAATTTTACCCTCATTTTTACTCAGATTGCAATCTTGATTTTAGACAATGAAATATAATTCTCTCAATGTACACGGGAATTATTATTTTGATGGGAAATTCATTGTTTATTTGATTACTGTAAATTAAAATATTTGGTATTTAAATGCCGTCTATTATGATTATTCTGTTTCCTATTGCACCTGCATAATATTTTTATTTATTTATTTATTTATTTATCTTCATCTTGTTACACTAGGGAGAACCTGTGCCGAGATGAGCAGCTGAACAATATAGTTAGAACAAAAAATAATAAAGATATACAACAAAATACTATATAACTATAAAATTAATTAATTAATTAATTGTGTATATAAATATAAAATGTGGATAACAAGAACAGAATATACTGTAAAATACAAAAGCAATAGTGAAAGTAGAGTAATATATATAAAAATCATATGCATGGATAGTAACAAAATGTATATATAATAGCACAGTTAAAAGTATATTTAGGTATGTACCTATATAAGAGAATTAAATGAATGTTTGTGTATATTAAATAGTGATAAGAAATGAAGTTTAATGAGCAATAAATTATGACCTGTTTTCGGCAATTGGGTATTTGTGCAAATGCAGGTGACAACAATGTCCTCTCCAATAGTGTATATATATATATTTACTTTTCACAAAACTCACATATATGTAAATAAAACACTTGTAATAAATAATCTATTTATTTTATACTGTATTGTCACGCTTTACCCATATGAGTAAATTTTTAATCTAATACTTTAGTTAACTTGTCTTCACAGCAGTGTTAATTATAAAATAGAGCTTTATAATTTGTGTATATGAAATCATCCAATTATGTAATGGAAATTTAGATGATTTATGAATTTATACATATAAACTAGATGTTCTTACCCGACATTGCACGAGTTAAGGATTAAGTTCAAAATAAATTTGTGGGGGGAAACAAAAGTTCCAGTATTTAGCAAAGCCACTAATTAAAACAATGTTTTATTTAATCAAGGCTGGGATGGATAGGATGTCTAGGTAAGAAATGTGGCATATTTTTTCCGTCGGGAATATGTATGCAAAATTTGGGTCCAATCGGTCAAGCGGTGTAGATTTGTACAGAAAATATATCTGGTGGAGGGGATGGGTTAGAGGGGGAAGGGGAATTGTCGCCTACATTACCCGACTGATCCTAAAAAGAATAAGTATACAAATTTAGGTCACATCGGTCAAACCGTACAGATTTGTATAGAGAACAGACAAACATTCAGACAAATATTGAGTTTTGTAGGTTTAGATATAGGTATATATATAAATATTTTACACGTTCCTAAACGATTCTTAATATCACTATTCCAACACTAATGATATTTAGATTTGAAACTCGACTGATTTGGCGACTTTCCAAGTAAATTCTATTTTTATGTAATCCCCGCTTCTTGAGCTCAATCAATAGTTTCTTCACTAGCAGTAAAATATATGTACGTACCTACTCCTAGTTTTATTTGATTTTTTGTGAATTGTTTAGGAAATATATGTTAAGTACATCAACAAAACTATCGTCAATGTCTGATAAGTAAAATACACATCTTAGTCTATTTGACGTGCTTAAAATCTTAAGTCGAATATATTATTATACATTAAACTGCTGATTATGTAATTTATAAACGCGCATTTTGACTGCTGTTTGCGGAAGTATATTATGTGACGAGTATAACGGTCCCGCAGCCCAATCGCTAGTTCGTTGATATGCTTGCACCAGTTTTGTTGATTATTTTAAATTAACAAATGCGACACACTGCCGCGTAGTCAGGATGGCCGAGCGGTCTAAGGCGCTGCGTTCAGGTCGCAGTCCACTTCTGTGGGCGTGGGTTCGAATCCCACTTCTGACAAAATACTTTTTTTTATTAGTTTTATTATATTTATTTTTAGATTTAAATATGTAGAGATTTAATTATAGGAATGTCAACGCGTTTTACGGATAAGTACATAAACCAGTGCTCTGTATGACTGTATATTTGTGTGGTAATTTCATGTCTTGTATACCTTTATAATTTATAACAAAACTAGTTATTTAATTTTCTATACCTTATTTTAAATTTTTTAAATATTACTCTAATTGTCATAAACTGATTTTACATTGTATCTAAATGTAGGATCTATCAGGTTAATTACTGACCCACGTATACATCCAAAAATTGTTTTTTCGAAAAAAAAAATTCCTAAAGTTTTTTCCCAAAAATTTTTTTCCCAATAATTTTATAGGAACCGCCATGTAAAAGTACCGTCATTTTTGACTGGTTATTAAATAAAATGAAAACATGATCCCGTTTTCAAAATTAGTATGATTTAAAATAGTACTTACAAGTTTTCATTTTCAATTAATAATTAGTTAATGTAAAGTAGAAATTCAAAAATAAAATGTCCGTCAACGTCGACGGGTTATAGCTAGTATGTTCTAATTCTACTTGTCTTCGCCCGATTGTATTTAATGTCCATATCGAAATGTACAAATGTCGCATGGTCAAGTTTTGCCGAAATTAAGCACAATGAATGATCAATCACTCGAGCCGGGTGCGCGTCATCAGTCATCACTTATCTTCGCCGAATCCCTGGCAGAAATTTCCCGCTATCGTTTAGTTCTATCTTGGTGCCATTAGGACGAGTTATGTATTGTCGGTGCCATTGTGCGGAACCATTCATATTTGCCGAGAACTTGAATTCACGCGTATCAAGATTGAAAGTCTGCGAGTTTAAGATAACACGCTCTCTCTCTCTCTCTCTCTACATCTCTTTCTCTCTCTCACTCTTCGGGCCTTTCATTGTTGATTTCAATTAGTCTATTAAGTTTTCTGCCCAATGGTTCCGCATTTCAAAAGATAAACTTCGAAAGTTGCGCTGGTAAACGTTATATCCAAACTTAAAGGAAAATTGTGCCCATTAAGGAAAGTTATGAAGATCCTTTTTTATATGTATATCTCGTATTTATGTTTAACCTCAAAAATCAGAGTCCGCTGATATTTTTCACGATATGTATCACGTATTTTACTATCTTCTGAACATTACCGGAAAAAACCGGAACCCCTATAAAAATACGCCATTTTACCAATTTATGTAACATAATTATTATCATCGGATATCCTCGAATGTATATTATAATTGCTTTAAAAACGCTGTACGCAGCTCACGCGTTGCCATTGCTTTTTTCAAAAAATAGCCAAATCGCTTAGTAAAACTCGAGTTGTAAAATATGAAATATTAGTGATTGAATGTTGTGGCGTTTACTTTATAAAATATAATTAAATTCAAATAGAGATGACATAGTTTATCTTTTCCATACATTTTAATGATCAATATAGATAATCTCTACAGTGTACGCCAAATCCATCAATAATATAATTTGGTTTCAGTTCAAATTTGCATGCATTTTTTTTTCCATTTTTTAAGTACGAATTCCGTATATTCTTCCCCAGTGACCGCTTGTTGATGGCTTTGACACAAAGTTAAAATCTACCAACACAAATATTTTAAATTAAATATCACAAATAACAGAATCGTTCAGTTACATATATTCATTACTTTATTTTATCCATGTTCAGTCATATTCTGTAGTATTTATTTATGAACTTAAGTATATATTTTATCCTCCATTATCAATGTATAATTGTACAAAAAATTACAGTATTTGAAGTGTGTATTTTTAGGCTACGGTGGGTAGCCGCATTGCTATGATGAGTATTTTTAGAAGATTTGATGATCAAATTTTTATTTAAACATTTTTGGTTTTACTCGTTTATGAGTTTGTCTTGAAATTGTGTAAAATTTATAAATACCCCGAAAATTTCCAATGAATATTATTATCTCTTATCTTTTCTTGTATTTAATTGATGTAGCTGTCTTTTACTATAGGTTATTAATATTGATATAGTTAGAAGTTTTTGCTAGATTGTTAGATTAATAATGCCTTCATGAGGTGAAACACTCCAGTTACTTAAACGCGTAGAACCATAGACAAGTGTTTTATTTCCATAAATGTAATTATGGAGTTCTACAAACCTATCTTGGAAACAGTAAATATGTTATATTAACAAAAAGAAAATGCTTTATATAGCACTTTAGACGTTTAAAAAGCAATATCTATTCTGGATTCTCTTATCATCTTTTGGAAACGATCCATTATTTTGATATTAACGATGTCTTAGAAAATTTTTATAGAAGTAACATAGGATTATACTTAGATATATAAGAAGTTATAAAAACTGTTAACATAAATTTAAATATTATAAATAATCAAATACTTTTTGGAAATAGTTACCATTTAACTTTTTTTTCTTATTGGTCCGTAATTAGTTACTCAACTCTCATATTTTTTTGATTTTGTGCTAACGTCTACACTTCCAATTTTTATTTTTAACATACGTTGTATCCTAATGAAGGGCTCATTGGCCCCGTTGATAATTTAAGAAATAGTAGTGGTTTTAAGCAAAGAGTTTTATTTTTATTAGTAATTTTATTTTTATTAGTAATGTAACCACGAAATTATTTTGCTATTATTGAAGAAGTTAATATGTTAAAAAAAAATTATACCCATGTAAATGTCATCAAGTTGCTAATACTCTGTAAAAAATATATAATAAGATTTATAAAAAAATATATTGATTGTATTAGTTGTACATATCTACATCTTTTATTTGATTAATTACACCAACATGTTTCAGAAAAACCTTTCTATCGTCAGGGTGTTATATAACTGTCAAAATATCAGAATGAAAAGTCAATGAAAATGTCAATCTCCAATGTTGCTGAATCAATTGAAAAAATATAATAAGGTAATATTCCAACAATCGGTTGAGAGACCTATGTTTGTTTTCAATGTCATATCCACAAAATATAAGAATATTGGTTGTCGATGAATATATGTGGGGTATGAAAGCAAAAGCAACAATATCCAAAAAACCTAAAAATGTTTTGAATGCAGTCACTGAGGATAATTAATTTAAAATATACTGAATTTTAGATTGTATACATGTATCCCTTTCAAAATCATGTTTCCTACAAATTTACAGGCTATTATAAATAAGTTATCCTCGATGACTGCATTTGATTTTTTTTGGATGTTTTGTCTTTGCTTTTATACCCCATATATTATGGCGAAGTCATCCCTTTGCGTCATATTCACAAAACGGGTTGTTTACTTTCGGAATACGTCGGGCAGCTGCAGTGGTCTAATCTTCTTTGGGAGAGTTGAAATATATTTCATATGTTAGAGAACCCGGCTTTAGAAGGAGTGGATGTTTTCATAGGGGAATATTGAAGATATTTCAATTTTTATTCAAATTTTGAGTATTTGGATGTTAATGCTATCTGCGTGCTCCCGCTCCCTGCACCGTCGAGGGTAGATCGGAAACCTTCTTACTGATTCACATACATCTCGTTTTACTTACCATATATTATTTAGTTGTTTTTCTTATATTTTTACCTTATTTTGCTGTCTTATTATAAATAAATATGTAGATGATAAAATATGAAATGTTGCAACAGAAGGTGCAAAATTAACCACAAAAGGAGTCAAGTATATTGTTCACTAAAGTTTTCATAGATTTTAATATTTCATTTTGTAGCTCGATTTTATACGTGTAAACTTTTCTAGTAGTATTTTTATTTTTATATATAGCACGTGGATTCAATGATTTTCTAAAATATGCAACAAATGATTTTCTGAAATATAAAACTTGTATTTTCGATGTTTATAGCGTTTACTTTGTGGTTGGACATAATTATTTATTTTAATTAATTAAATAACTTTGTTTTAACCGCTTAACTAGTGTCTAGCGGTTTCGATACCACTATTTTATGTCCGTCCTGAAGAAGATACAAATAATAATAAATAAATAAAGTTGTTTAATGAATTAAAATTAATAATATGAAAATCGTGAATGTACATTACAGGTATGTTTTTATTTATTTTGTACCAAACCGATTCTCTCAAGTAAAAATGTATTTTTTTCTTTTTTTAAACGCTTCAACATGTCAATAGGCCAAATTACAGTCGTTACATCACAAAAACACCCAAACTTGAGTAAATCACATAGATGTATTGTGATCTCACCGGAAATTGAACCCGGAACACTCGGTTTGAGAAGCCAGTGTCGTGCCCACTGGGCTACAAACGTTTTTATTCATCGATCAACTCGATCATCTGCCACTCTTATTATGACATTACAAATTTGACAGAAATCAGTGAGGAGTAATTTTTTTTTCAACATTTGTAATAATTTGTTACACCGCACGGATCGATTTAATCCCCACATCTTTATGACTGCAGTGAAGGCGTTTTTTTGAGAGGTGGAGAACTTTAAATTGAAATAAAATACAATAAAATAGCTTTATTATCCATGAAATTGGCTTAATTTGTCAGATAATTTTATGGCATTGCTATTTGAATATGTTTTTTAATATGATTTATTGTATAAGCTTAGAATTAATTTTTCTATTATTATAGTACCACAATCATTTCTTTTTTAGTAACATTAATGATCCAGGGTGCATTATTAAGAAATAATGTGAGTCAACTATTGTCACGTTAGGAAAAATCTGACGTATCCAGAATATAAATTAGAATTCTTGTGAAGTGTATAAATTCACTGTTTCAAAAGACTAATTTCCGGGATAGCATGACGACTAAGCAGGAAGTCGCAAACAGCACTTTGACCATTAATACATATCGCCCGTAATTAAAGCCGTGTGATGTTCATCCTTTGATTAATGTTGCCGCTTGCAGCGTTGGCATTCTCGCCAATTGTGTGCGCTCCTGTGATTCTGTCAAACATGATTCAGGGGATTGTGTGATTCGGGTATTAAATTTGCATGTGATTACAATCGTGCTAATGACTTTTGACAATATATCATCACCAGGTAATGCGTATCACTAATTTTTAACCATAAATTTCGGAAGTATCTTCCGTTGCCAACAGTTTTAATTTATAATTTTCTGGAATATTCCGTGTAAATACGATATTTCTGGCCGATTGCAATGCCTTGTTGAAACGAGGGTGTATCTCTGACTATGAGTTTGGTCTTAGGCCTTTAGAGTCCCGGGTCGAAAGACCTCATTTTCTTTCATAATATTGTAGCAAAATACGAATGGAGTTTTAAGAAAATTAACAAATAATTAATAATAATTATAGGGGGGGGAGGACTGTCGACCGCGAAATGGCTAGAATTTTATCGTAGTTGGCAAGAATATTAGTTGATGGATTGTTAATCTCAGAATAGAAACGCTCGAACAGTTGTTTTATGATATCCCTTATAATTCAGTTAAATTAAAATCTTACAAGATGAAAAATAGCCTGACCCAGGAGTGATTCCCGAAAGGTTGAATTTTTGCATGGATGTTTAATATAATTGTTCTTAATAAAATGTCAAAACTCCCCATCGACTTTAGTTATGCTTAAACATTGTACGCGGGATCTGTGGTATCAAATACGATTTTATGTAAATATCTCGTTAACGGTAAGTTTTTCGGCCAAATTGTATACGACAAAAATATTGCTTATAAAATTTTCGTGCTTAATTTTATTTATAAAATGTCAAAACTCCCCATCGACCCGAGTTATGCTTAAACATTGTACGCGGGGTCTATGGTATCAAATACGGTTTTATGTAAATATTAGGTCCTTACATATGAAATTGGCGTTTAGTATGGGAGGAACATAAAGCCTATTTTTTTTTATTATAATATATTTATTTAATCAAAGTATGTACCATTGCTATCTATGCACTTTTGCCATCTCATAGGTAGTTCATCGATCCCTTTACTAAAAAAACCATTCGGAAGGGAATCAATAAAATCTTTGAAGGCGGTTTGGACTGCCCCATCGGAGTTAAATTTTTTCCTTTGCAAGAAGTTATCCAAATTTCGAAAAAAATGGTAATCTGTTGGGGCAAGGTCCGGAGAGTACGGTGGATGTCTTAGACATTCCAATTGAAGCTCCTCTAATTTGGTAGCCGTCTGTTGTGCAGTGTGTGGTCTAGCGTTATCATGAAGCAGCAGTGGCCTAGAGCGATTAACCAGCCTCGGTTGTTTAGCAGCTAGCTTTTTCATCATGGTTTGCAGTTGCTGACAATAAACATCTGCCGTAATCGTCTGGCCAGATTTAAGAAAGCTGTAGTGAACGACACCAGCACTAGTCCACCAAACGCTCACAAGTAACTTTTTTGGAGTCAATTTTCGCTTGGGGCATGGTTTTGCTGGTTCGGCAGGGTTCAGCCATTGCGATGAGCGCTTCCGATTAGCGTACAGGATCCACTTTTCATCACAGGTAATGATTCGATTTAAAATCCCTTCATTATTGTGCCGGGTGAGTAATGCAACGCAGCAGTCAACGCGCGTTTGTTGATTTGCTTCACTCAATTCGTGAGGTACCCACCTTTCAAGCTTTTTCACCTACCAATTTGCTTCAAGTGGATTAAAACAGTTTTATCACTAACACCGCAGCCTGCAGCTAACTCGGATGTGGTTTGCGATGGATCCGCTTCCACAATAGCCTTCAATTCTTCATTATCAACTTTGGTCTCCGGCCGTCCACGGGGCTTGTTCTGAAGGTCGAAATTTCCAGAACGAAAACGTTGGAACCAAAAACGCACTGTGTTTTCTTTTGCGGCACCGTCGCCATACACATCATTAATCCTTCGAGCCGTTTCTGCAGCACTGGTGCCACGGTGGAACTCGTACTCGTAAATAACGCGATATTTCAAGTTTTTCATTTTGTAAACTGAGTGACGCAAAGAAAAAAACAATTGAGGAAAAAACAAATGAATTATAATTTTCAAAACACAAATACATGAGTAAATAGCTGTATAAATTTGAATTTGGAATTCCTAACCAAAGAGAAGATATTTGAGATCAAATTTGCCAGTACGGCAAAACGCGAATTTCATATGTAAGGACCTAATATTAAGTTAACGGTAAGTTTTTCGGCAAAATTGTTTATGACAAAAATATTGCTTATAAAATTTTCGTGCTACTAGTTATGAGATACCCTGTAATTATGATACAGTCATGTATAATAATACAGGGCATCTCACAACTAGTAGCAAAAACTTCGGGAAAATCTTCTAAATTCAATTTTGAACATAAAATATTCTTTATATACACTCGGCATGGAGCCCCTACTCCTACTCCAATTAAACATTGAATAAAGAAGACTCCCTCCAAATTTTTGCTACTTGCTAAATAGTGCCTACTCCTAGTGTGAGGTGTTAAGCATTCACTTCTCCATGGGATACAGCTGTATATCCCTGCCAACCTGGCAGTTTTTATAGACCATCGCATTTTCCGTACATCCATAATATATCTATCTACATATTTTTTTTATTCACTACCTTTGTGGAATCTGCGACTTGACTTTTGTTGACCAGACGATGTGAAAAACATGTGAATATTTTGAATTTCCATCGACCAAAATTTAATTCCATTGTGAGTGTTTTTTTAAATTGGTTATTTTGTGAAGTTTTACTAATTATTTAAAACGTATAATTAATAAATACTTAATCTAAAATCATCAAAAAGCTGTGTATGGTGTAAGCTGTACAGCCGACGCTGTTTTGTGTTTTTGGTTTACGCATGTTCAAATGTATCTGCACAACCGTAAAAAGTACCAGGGGATCATAAGCTCCAATGAGATAATCGCGTTGTTAATCATCAATAATATATCATAATACTATGAATCAATAATATATCATAATACTATGAATCCTACTATGAATGTAATCCTAATACTATGAAATGCACGTGGATTTATAGAATCGCTGTCCCGAAATGTCGAAACACGCCTGCAGGGGTTCCGGTGAACAGTTTCCCTACTGATTGACACCAATGTAAATGTATCAGGGAAACAGATTATAATTGTTTATCCGAATTCGGGTGCATTCGGGTACATAGTTCTTCCTAGGTAAGCAGGATAAATATTGGGTTGATGCAAAAGTTCGTATGTTTTTTATGATTTTTTTTTATTAATTAGGTACCTACTAATTTTTCAAATCGATAGTATACCTTCCATCGGTTGTTATAATTGTCTCTAATCTTTCCGCAATCTTATTTATTCCATTAAAGTAAAATTCTGTGACTTTGATGCACATTTTTTTGTCATTTATAATTTTTGACCTGAATAAGTTATAGTCGGAAGGAGTAAGATTTGGAGAATAAGGTGGGTTCTTAAATTATTATTTAATTGGTCCCAATTCATTTCCTTAGGACTTGCGTTGGGTCACCATCGCCACAGTGGTCGCGTGTTGTCCTGGTGGAAAATTACCTCCGTTCTGATTGTTAAATGACGTCTTTTCTATTATGTGCAGTGTTTAGTATTGTCAATACCATTTATTGCGTTGACTTGGTCATCATAACCCTTGAAATCCCACCAAACACAAAGCATTAATTTTTTAATGCATTTTGGCTTTTGAAGTGGTCAGTTCGCTGAATCCGACCATACTTGTCAATGTTGCACATTAAGTATTGAATATTTAGAAGAAATGTATGACAAGAAATAATTTAATTACATTAAATCCAGTAAGATGTTTTTTATATTATTAATATTTAAACTATTAACTTTGAGGTCAGGCATTTTAACAAAATGTTAGTTATATGTTACGTACCCTTCTCCTCGGCAGGACAAAAACTGACAAAGAGACGGGTATGTCTCGAAACTGGTAAACTAAAAATCTCCACAAGTGGTTATATACTTACATACGGAACATTTTCTTAAGATAATTTTTTTTAATTTAAAATCATTAAAAATTACAATTTCTTTACAGTAACATGAGTTGAAATCGCATTTGCGTACAGATATTTTCATTACGGTGTGCTCAGGGTTGACTTGAATACCTATCGAGCTAACACAAAAATTCTGATTGAAAATTTTGAGCCGTATTTGTGAACTTGTTGTCACGTATATTTACATCGCAAATTTCTAGAGCCATACTGGAAGGCAAATTAATGTCTCCTCTTGAAACTTTTTCGCCGTTATTTTTTTTTTCATTGTGGATGGTTGCTCCTTCTAACTCGCTTAAAAATGAGACAGCGCTTTCTCCGTTGGAACCGTTTCATTTTGGTTTTCATGATCGTTTAAGTAATTTAGTGTTTTAAAGTACAGATTTTACTTTTATGCGGAAAGTTCTGGAAGGTCTCGCGATAATGGAGCGCGGGGTCTCGCAGTTTTGTGCGGACGTGTTATTTAAATGAGATGCGGTAAAACGCTAGGCCCCGAACGAAAAAGGAACTCTGTGACATCTTGGTACCTACGTTGTACGTTGGTACGTTATTTTATTTTTAGACACAGTTTGTTAATGACCCTGATTGACAGTCGTAGTGTACATAATATTAATTCAGTATTATGTCAAAATATTTTATGAAAAAATACGTGTTACAGTAAACACTTTTTATGGTAGATTGAGTAATTAGAATTTAAAATATAAGAGTTGTGTTGTAAATAAAAAAGTTATATGAGATGTAAAATCATCACGCAAGTGTTAGTGAGTTGGTACCAAGTCCAACGCGGTCCATATTGCAAACGAATATTGCGTATTTTACATATTTCTTGAATAGATCGATATTATTTCATGGAGTGGTTTATATCAAGGTCATATAAGTATATTTTCAAAATTATTTCGTTATAAAGTGATTATAGAGAATTTGACGCGGTGGAAGACATCCTTAAAAAAGAAGAAGAAGACCTAACAGCCTCTAAGATCCAGGCTTCTTTCGGTGTTTGATGTATGAAAGATAGATATATGTGGCTTTGTATATATGGCTACGTTTATAGACATATATATCCTTACATAGCCATGTATCCGCCCGTCTCTTATCGCACTTATTCACTATCGAACGACAGGTAGGTACTCTCGTAATTTATTTCGCTGGTGGATCATAATTCTCACTAATCGCCACTTTCGCTAGTTTCACTTCTATGGTCTAGCTTCGCTTGTCAAAACAACTGTGTTCTCGGCGCAACGCCGTCGCGTATTTATAAAGACCCGGTGTTCTTGAAATGTCCTGCGTAGATTTTCGTTTCCGAGTTTTTACTAAATTATGCAAGAATATTCGGAAGACTTCAATTATTTGTGGTTGTTTTTGTTTTATAATCTAGTAAAAATATATTTCCCAGTTTTCAGAAACTACCGTTGCCTTTTAGAGACACGTGCTGATGAGGATGATGATGATGATGAGGTCAGATCTCTTTAGTCAGTGTGGATGCCACAAAAATCCAAAAAAAAATGTAATTCAATTCCGACCAAATACAATAAAATTTTAAATAGTACAATGTAGTAAGACCCGCAAGATGTTAGGGTCGTTCAGCGCCGTGATGTATTGTCTCTTCCTACGCCTGCGGAATAATTCGAAGCGGTAAAATTTTATGACGTTTAGTAGGTATAAACATTACTTATACCAATAAAACCTAAGTACCTAAATAATTCCTTTTTTATCTCACCTCATACATATTCATTGCTGTAACTTAATTTGTATTTTAATACGTACTTATTTCACCCACTTGCGTACAATCCGTTAAACCCTTTGCTTCAGGGTTTCCTCACTTATTTCGTTATTTTATTATCTTTTCTCTTTCACGTGAATATGAATATTCCTCATATATTAATGATTTTCTAAAACCCGTCTCCATATATACAGGATGAAACAGAGCTAGTCCACAATACTTTACAGGTGGATTCATGTCTTGATTATGAGACGAAAATGTTCAAGCAACCATGACCTAATATCAATAGTAATTTTTTTTCAATGTCAATTTTCAAGTCAGAAGTCTTATTGCTTACAAAATGTTGACAATCATACAGTAAATTATATAGATTACGAAAAATTCATTTGTTTCTATAAAAGATAAATAAAATAATAAAAACCTTGGAAAATTCTAATTGGAAAACATTTCAATTGGAGTTGGAAGGTTTTTATTATTTTATTTAACTTGTATTGATGGGAATGAATTTTTATAATAAGATATAAGTTACTGTTATCATAATCGAACTTTTTGCAATAAATAAGTCGGAAATATTGAAAAAAAATGTAAACTTTGATATCGCATATCTCCTTTGGGGCCATTCAAGTATTACGTAAGCAGCAAAGGGGGGTGGGGGAGTCTTAGATTTGCTTATTTTTGATGACATGAGGGACGGGGGGGTCTGAATGGTGATTACGTCAGCAATATTTATTTACTTTTTCTGATTTTTCAGCAAAATTTAGTAAATTCTGATTTCAATACATAATGTTGAAATCAGAATTTAGGCAATATAATAGGCAAACCGACTTGTATAAAAAATATAAATACCATATAAAAAATATATACTAATGATTACGTAAGCATGGGGGGGAGTAAGGGCTTTGCTTACTTTTGCCGACAAGGGGGAGGGGGGGGTTAAAAATGACTAAAATTCTGCTTACGTAATACTTGAATGACCCCTTAACTATGTATTGATATTATGTCATGGTTGCTTGAACATTTTCGACACATAATCAAGGCAAGAATTCACCTGTAAAGTATTCCGGACTAGCTCTGTTATACTCTGTATAACACCCTTATAAAATACCTTCATGTTTCGCAAACCTTACCGCATCCCACATGAGTTCTTGTCATTTTAGTTTCAGGCAATTTAATCTACCAACTTTCGGGCATAAAATGCTTCTAATTATTATTAAACACGTTAAATAAGTACTCTCAAAACAATGGCCGATACAATTTGCACGAGCACTAAACCCGCTGCTTTCCCTAACCAAATATAATACTACCCGGGATACATAACCGTTGGCCGGTTTAACTTTGATAGAGCCGCCGTATACGCGTGTATTTTAAGGCTGATTGTAATGCAGGGAAACAATGTAATGTATGTGCTCCTGGTATCCCGTGGTCTGATAGAATGGAATACAGGTTGATTATGTATGAGGTTTGTTAAGTAGTAGTTTGTAGAAGGGGTGTAGCATTATGTAGGTATCATAATATACAAATAAACGCCCTGGTGTGTGTGTGTAGGTTTGTGACCTAGCTTTTCAATTTGGAATAATTCGAATAAACAAAAGTGTGTATTATCCGCAGGTCACCAAAATATATAGACATCAACTACCTACCGGAAATTTCTGGTACAGGCTGTGGTTCCACGTCCGGTTCCACTTTGGTTTGACTCGTTTAAAAATAAATTCTACGAGCTTGTAATTTTTTACTTAGTAAAGGAATCCGATTTATTGGAAAATAAATTTTTAAACTTGTTTTGAAAAAATAAAATTATGAAACGGTCAGACTAAACACTCTTACAAAATATTTGAATGGGTTTGGAAAGAATAACGTATATTGTAAAATATACGTTTCGATTGCTAGAGGTTTTAATTATGCAAAAATAAATACTTTAACTGAATAATATACATATCTTAAATTTATGTGAGGGGGGAAATATTTCCGTTGAGTCCCGGTCCCCTTGGCTAAAGGAGGGGTTCAGTTCAGCTCTGTACAATGTTATTGTCTGTGGTTTTAACTGTCATTTTAAAAATTGCTTAAATAGCGTTTTTTTAACATAGCAGGCCGATGATGTTTTTCGATTTTTTTAAATAAAATAAATTATACATGATTTATTTATCATTATAAAATGTATAGAAGGCAGCAACAATGTGTTAATGATAATTTAAACATAATTTTTATTAAAATCGGTCTTCCATCGTCAGTACTCTGATAACTCAAAAAAATTCGTTATTCGTTTGAATGATATTCTTCCAAAGTTCGAAATATATGTAATAATTTTTTTATAACAATGTTAAGCAGAGCTTATACTACTCATACGCTACTACAAGTTAAAACTCTAAGACTAAGTGACGGTGTTAATGGTTTGGGGCTGTGTTAAGAAAAGGATCTACTGAAACACGCCAATAAGAATTCAGCAGCTGAAATATAACATCAGTCAATTAGGTAATCTAACAATTGCCCCGGAATTATGCCAAATTGTAATGAAAATTTTGTGTGATAGACTTCTAATTTATGCAACGTCTATATTATATTTGTACTAGCTGCAGCCCGTCAAAAATGACGGTTATTTAACATGTCGGTTCCTAAGGAATAAGTATTTATTTATTATTAAAAAAGGAAAAAAAATAGTGTAAAGAAAAAAATCACTATAAAAAAAAATACTATAAAAAGTTACGGACGTTACACAAAGTTACAAGGACAGACAGAGAGACAGACGGACGGACAGACAACGAAGTTATTATAATTGTGATATACACGCTGGAACAGAGCTAGTCCACAATACTTTACCGATAGATTTTTGATTTAACTATGCAACACCGAAGCTTGCTTTTTTTAAAAAATATTTCTGACTTATTTTTTGTAAAACTTTGGAATATCATTATAGTAACTTATATCGAATACAAAAAATTCATTCCCTTTAATACAAGTCAAATAAAATGATAAAAACCTTCCAATGTCAATCGGAAAAATTCCAAACAGATTTTCTGTAGTGTTTTTAACATTTTATTTTACTTGTATTTAAACGAATGAATTTTTCGTAAACGATATAAGTTACTGAAATATTGAAAAGGTGCAAACTTTTATATTGCATAACTCCATAACTATTGATATTAGAACATGGTTGTCCGAACATTTTCGACTCATAATCAAGGTAGGAATCCACCTGTAAAGTTTTGTGGACTAGCTCTGACACACTGTATATATCGTCGGCGTCAGTGCAGGACCTTGTATCTACAATTTTTGTTAAAACACTTTTTTGATGGAAATCGTTAAATTACCTATCCTGCCATCTAGTGACAAAAATTCAAGTTGCTAGTCAACATACTCGGTCCGTAAAATAGGATAATCTAAAAGCTTCTTAGTACATAATGGGACATTTGAATGCAGTAGTAAGTGTCTCATGTAAAAATAAGTCTCGTGTATTTACAAGGTCCTGCACTGACGCCGACGATATACATATATTTCTAATTTATTATTTGGTTACAGTTAAATAAGTAACCAATAAAAGAAACATATTGAAAATTGTTTGTTTTATAAAGTTATTCATGAACAACATCGGCCACATAAATAAACATCGTATATAAGCAATTATTTTTATTTCTCCTTTCACTGATGTTTCATTATATCTTAATTGCTACGTTCCAACGTGTACCAATGGTTCAATGGGTGTGGCTCTGTCTTGCATAAACAATTATTTTTTTTACTGTCACGAAAGCAAGGCTGACCCAGATTAAATGTAAAATGTTGCTACATATTTTACAATCAATTCAGCTCTCAGCACCGGGGGCGTAGCTCAGATGGTAGAGCGCTCGCTTAGCATGTGAGAGGTACCGGGATCGATACCCGGCGCCTCCAAATTATTTTTTCCTTTTTTTTTTTAATAGTAGCGGATACCTTTGATAGGTCAATAAATTTAATTGTTAAAAAAAGAGACGCGTTCGCATAATATCTGTCACATCGATGAAATTAATGTAATATGAACGTTAAATACGGACCAAAAATAATTATAATCCACTTATAACCACAGAAACGTCAGCAGCACATGTCACAAATAAATTAATGTTTATTTTAAATATGCATCTGAAACGTCTGCCAAAAATATCGTAAAAACACGGCATAATACCCCAGAAGACACAAACCAGAAGAATCTTTGATAGTTTTGAAGTACCCTGTTGTAGAATACAAGTATCAGTTTATTTTCGTTTTATTTTATTTTCGAATTATTTTCGTTTTCGCCACTGTTTAAGTAGAAATTATTTTTCCAAATTTTCTCACCGTCTTTTTTATATATATTATATTTTTATATATATAATATTAATTAGGGTTTACAAATTTAACATACAAATTATACACAATCACAGTTCGACAAATTATAAATTTTGGAAATAAGAAGTGTTAAAAGTAGATTGAATATTATAAATGATAGCGGGTACTTCATTATTATTAATTTTCTATATATAATTTTTATATTTTGAGTGTCTATACTTCGATTTTTGAATTTAATTTATTAGTATACAATTGTATCCTGACGAAGGGGCCTTGGGCTCTGAAACACGTTGATATTTTTTGTTACAATTTGGCGAAAACAAAGTTCTTTCAGAACAAAATTATTTAGCTTTTTTTGAAGAAAAAAAAATAGTATCGCTGTAAGTAGTTTTTATTGCAATTAATATGATGTTTTCTTTTTTGGTTAGGTGTCCGAGGTGTCGTCCTCGAACGTCGGAAAAATATCGCGCAGTCATCTCTCTCCCCAGGTCAGGAAATTTGCTGCGCACTTTACTCCGATTATCCTGCTTCATGTGGGGAACTTTTATTTCTGGGGACTCGGGCAGGAAGTGGCGAGACGGAAGACGCCGGGGCCGGATGGCGGGAAAACCCCGGAAAACGTTTTATTCTGTATCTGAATACACCGGCCCGACAGTGAAAATATAGAATTTTCGAGAAGAAAATGAAACGTTTTTGATTAATGTATTTTTTAACATCCACGCATGAGCCGCTACTGCAAGCTGGCGAAAAGTCATTATTTTATAATTAAACGAATTAACAAACAGCAAATTCCGAAAAATTTGAATTATTTAAGCATCTTATATGTTCTTATTGAGAGTAATCATAATTTTTTATAAAAATACAGAAGTCAATATTCTTCACGTTGATAGTAAAAGTAGACGCTTAAATAATTTAGAAGCCCTAGAAATTAAGAAATCCATTAATAATAATGAACCAAAAAAAATCTAACTTACAGTCCTATCTTGAATATGTTCCCTTTCACTCTCTCACCTGTTTCTTTCGCACTCCCCACTGTTTACCCCCATTTGGACACTGAGGTATGATTGTTCATAATTTTGTAAAGTTTAATTGACGAAAGAACGTTGTTTCCAAAACCGGTTGGTTTTACTAAAAATTAAGTGGTGATAAACTAAGTTAATTCGTTTAATTATATTCATAATCAATAACCACAAAGTAATAGCAAAATAAAATAGTATATGATTTTTTATATTTAAAAGAAAATTTAATATTATAAATGTTTTTTAATTTTATATTTTGAATACATCGGGGCTTTTCTGAAGATAGTTATATAACGTAACAATCATGTCTCGACCGCTATTGTATAACATTGTCGCTTCCTCAATCTCTACGTTTGACAGATGTCTTGACATTTCTTATAGAAACATCACGCATACGTCTCGTCTATTTTATGTCATATAAAATCGTTGTTATAATGAGTAAACGGCTGTGTCTCATAAATATTCTTACTATCTTCAAACTAAGATAAACGCTAGCGCTGCGAAGACAGGACAATCTTCATCTCCTGAAATAAGGCTCGATACTGGATAAGACGAGTGTCCTTACTATCAGGGGTTAATTACATCACCCTGAGAGCCTGAAATTTAGGTAGAAATTGGGTGATTTTTTATAAGGAAATCATTATTTTTCTATTGCTACTTATTGAAGTACATAATAAACTATTATTTTTGCTTCTACAAATACAGAAAAGACAGTTATTTACTTAATTAAAAATAAAATATCTAAAATGTAGCATATCTAATTTGGAAAAAATTCTCCTATTGGTGGTGTAATCTCTTAACTAGACAAACAAGTTTTCCTTTATTTGCCAATTGCTTTTGCTTGGTAGTGTAGTGTTGTTTTTTACCAATATTGAAGATATATTTTATTAACAAAACGTGCACGTGTTAAATAATATAGTACAATCCAAATTAAATAAATGATGTGAATGTAATGTTTTATATTAGTGTGACAAACATCAACATTAAAAAAATATTTAAAAGTTGGCAGAATCTAGAATCAAATTCTTTATTAACAAAAATAGTTTAAGCGGACTAGACGTTTGCAAAGTAAAATTTAAAAGTAAATAAAACTTATAACATCAAATATAGGTACATCTCATTTTCAGTTTAGAGTGACATAGCAAATTGTTACGGAACACCATACATAATAAGATGATTCAATTTTTTCTGCATGTTCTTGCATATAATGTTAGAGATACATTATATTAAATTAATTATTATTAACTAACCTTATTAATCGCAGAAAGCATAATTTTATTTCACTAAAATTTATAATAAAATTAAACACACTTTTAATCCGCTTATTATTATTATTATTATTATATATTCGTCAACTAGTTTCGGATAGTCTCTCAACCTTCATCAGGACAATATAATAGTATATTGTCCTGATGAAGGTTCAGACCAACCGAAACTAGTTGACAAATATATATCTAGTAATAAGTGGTTTAAAACGAAGTTTTTAATTTATTTTTTTAATTTATTATAATGTCAAGCCACATAGACACATTTTGTTGCTTTGAAATTTTTTATTTTATTTTACTTTGACAGTAAACCAATGTCATAGATAAGAGATTGTAGAATATAAACAATTCTTACTATTCCGCGAGACAATTATATGATGGTCAAACGGATTAAAATTAAAAAAATCACATTTATTTATTTGAAAAAAAAAAGTTGATTTCATTAAAATTTATCTGCTTTTATGGGTGATTTGGTGTGAAAATAATTATGAATCTTCATAATTTTATTTCCTAAACTCCCTTATTCATCTGCCAGCCGCGTGCTGTACGGTAGGGTAGTGAAAGGGTGTGGATTTATTAACCCTTATCCGAAATTCGGCAAGTCATACCTTAACTGAACAGCTCACTCCAGTAAAGAATTGGTTAATAATTATTATTATTATAATACCGACATGGACACGGACGGATTATATTCAAATTTCTATCAAAAAATATCAACCATATATATAATACCTATAATATTTTGAAATTAATAAAAATATTATATTATACATTATAAATATTCATATAAGTTCTGAAATATTGAAAACGATAATGTTTTCATAATATTTATATAAATCAAAACGATGATTGATAAATTAAATACCTTGATTTACACTAAATTAAACTTTGTAATGCACACACGTCGAGTTAAATTTATCACAACTACAGTTACGCTGGAATTACAACATCAACGCTGATGAAGCGTGGGCGCCCGAGTTTGACATGCAATCAGCGCACGTCTCAGGCAGCGCGCAAGGGTCGCCCCACGAAGTTGCACGGTCTTGACATTTTTGTACTATTATTTTATTATATTTAGTTATATTTCTAAGCGAATATAATCAATTAAAAAAAACGAATGGTATTCCGTTCATGAATTTTTAGCTCCACAGTTTCCTTTAATTGATCCATGATTTTTCATGGGCATACGGCTAGTGGTATACATAAAATTTCTTTATAACTATATTTTTCTTATTTTCTCTCCCATAAAGTTTAGAAATCATATTTATGATCTTTTGGATCAAAAGAAACAGCTGTTCTGAACTGAACTATAAGATGCAACCTGTCATGCAACTTCTTCAAACAGGAAATACGTTTTCTATCTGTGTCTTGAAACTTGTGCAACTTTTATTGCTTTATATTTCTTGCCTCTCATAACATGTCATCTTTCACTGAAACGTCTTCGTTTTGCATTTTACTCAGCTAAGAGATTTTGATTTTCGTGCTACCTAAAAAAGTTAAAGGATATTTGTAATTTTTTTATCTTTTTTATGAAAGCATGGGTTGGTAGTATCAATGCTTCGATCCATCAAATAAGTAGGTATCTAGAAGAGGGAACAAATTAATCTCTCTATTACAGGAATATTACGGGACAGTAAAATTCTGCAGACTCTTCTATGTACTTTACAGTAAAAAATAATATAATACCATAATAACATAAAACCATTAACTACTAAGTACAATAAATAACATTTCATTTTCATAACCTTTCAGAACAAATAAAAAAAATATGAACTTTCCTTAAATCCAACTTTAATTCATAACTCACTTAAACTTATAGTTTTTTCAAAATATTAAATTATTATTAAAATGACTATTAAATAATTATTAAATGACTCGCATATGTACAAAATAAAAACTGAGGCTCAGAGTCGAGAGCTTCTCTTCACTGATGAGGTCTACATGACGATTAAGATTTGTATTCGTACTTTATATTAAATTAAATAAAAATAAAAACATCTCGAAAATTTCTTATAACATAATAATTATGTTATAAGAAATTTTCGATTATTGAAACTGACCATTCTTTCCTTTCAAGAACTGAGGACAGTGAAAAACTAAAAACCGTTGAACTAAAAAAAAAATTACAAAACACTTAACCGTTACTGTCCACATTCCCATTAACTACGAGAAAACCCGTATCAACAGTTCTAGATCCTACGATAGTTTTGTAACATACGTATTCGGATAATGCGCTAAACTTCTGCTTGCATTCCGGAACAGTACAATGATAAGTTTGGTGAAAATTAAAATTATCGTGTCCAATCTTTGTAGGCTTCTATTTAATGAAACAATATTTTTTTGTAATTTTTACATCGTTATTAATGTAATTTTTTTTATTAGGATCCTTAGTTATTATCGCTACCCACGACAAGTTATTACATATATTATTTCTTGAAACAAAGATTTGAATTCATGGAAGATTTATTGCTTGTGTTTCTTGTTTTCTGGAAAGGAATGAAAGAAAAAGATAAAATTCGCCGGAATTTTATATTTTCATGCATTAGAATTTTTCGCATTATTATTCTTCTTTCAGATATGAAAATAAAATATCGAATAACATTTCTTATTGTGATAAAAACACATTAATCTCTATTTTTTTTATTTTACAGTGTAAAATTTTATTTAAATTTCTGCGCGTGTATTAAATTATTTTTTGTGTGTGTAATTTGGAATGAAAAATAAATATAATTGGACGATAATATCATTTGCACCTCTGTCGATTTTCTATATATTTATTAGGACAGCGGAAAGTTTAATTCCTATGTAGTTATAAATATTTTTAAATAGGATCTGCGAATGCCTTTTTGTGGTGTTGTGGTCACTGTTGTTGGACCATTGTCTTAGAAATTATATCAAATTGTTTCATATCTGACTGAATACTTGTACATCTCAGCTGTCTCTCCAGCTTACATCCAGGCTACCACGACTGCGTGGCTTTTTTTAGTGTATGACTATATTTTCTTCTTCTTCTTCTCGTGCCCTGTCCGTTTAACGGACGTTGGTTATCATATTGGCTATGCGGACATTATTTACTGCGGCCCGGAACAGCTCCACAGTAGACTGGCCAAACCACTGTCTCAAGTTTTTCAGCCATGAAGAAGTCCTACTTCTTCCAGGGCCCCGACTTCCGGCAATATTTCCCTGCATTATGAGATGCAAGATCTCGTATTTCTCTGGATGTCTCGTCACATGTTCTAGATATTGAAGTTTTCGGATTTTTATTGTTTTAATAACGTATTTTTCTTTATTCATCTGAGCCATAACATTTTCATTCGTAATTCTGTCCATCCAGATTATTTTGAGAATTCTTCTGTAGATCCACATCTCGAATGCCTCAAGTCGCCTTTATTACTGTATTTTAGTGATACTCATACTGACCATCTGAGCATTCGCATTTCTGCTGTTTCAAGTTCAAGTTTCAAGTCTACCTAGAGTAGGAGTTGTAAATGGTCCAGCATTCGGAGCTATACATAAGCGCGTGTCTAACAATAATCTGGTATACTTTTCAAACCCATAACCCTGAAGTCCCACAAGCTGAAAATATAAATTTGTATTATGCGTATTAATACAAATACCACTATTACAGATTTAGTTGGTTCGGTAGATCTATATGTTAATGGAATACCATCAATTCTTCTTTATTTAGTTACATCTATTGCCTGTGGATGTATTTTCACGATGTGCGACAACGCCTTCCATATTTAAATACAATACAATAATTAATTTCAGTACTGGAAGGGGTTGGCGTTGATATTTCTGTTAACGCCCACCCCTTATCACCACTCCACACCATCATTAAAACTTAATATCTCTACCTATGATGATTTTATACGTGCATTTATAAGCTCGGCTTAAATCAATTAGAGATCGTTATTATTTGTGCATGTGGTAAATATTATTATTTAAGCGGATTACATGCACATTACAGCCAGCCTTAAATTTTCCATCCATTGTAGAAAAACTCCAAATTATATTTAAATAAATAAAAGCGCGTTAGTATTTTTGGCCTACGTTTCACAATATACAGCACTAAGTGTTTTTATTTTTAGTAATTATTTATTTTCTAAATTTAAATGCATCTTTTTGCGAAGTTGTAATTTATAAAATCTGGCGTTACCTTTTGCGATATAAAATTTAATGAAACTTTTATTATATATTCGATATATTACTTCATCTGTATGTTAAAAAAATAATCTTTGAGAATAAAATGATTAAAACGAATTAAATAAATTGATTGTAAAAATGTACAGAAAAAGTCCAACAATATCAGAGTCTAGAGGTCTAGACTAAACATATACACAACCTTCAAAAATTTTAAAGATGTGGTTGTCTTTCATGGTTGGATTGGTGAAGTTTACACTGTGAAAGGTGATCATTTAAGCCAGCCGCACGATAGGTCGTAAGCCCTACGAACACCCAAAAAAATTCCATACCTACTTTCGTTTGTGAAAAATAGCTTCGTCTTTATGAGACATCTAAAATATCTCTGGATTAATAAAAAATATATTATGTCATACAATATAATATAACATATTGTATTGTTTCCGAAGCCAATTGGTTTATTATATAAATTCAAGTGGTTATATAAACAAAATTCATTATAAATTTGCTGTTTAATGTAGGATAAATTTGTATGCCTGGAATATCAAATTATACGTAAACAGTGTTCAAATGAGATTCAAATGTACTCAAGTGGATACGAACTACCACACTTGCTGATCTGAAATTGTACCATTAAAGCATTTCCGATACCGTATTTGTAAATTATACGTAAGTAGGTGCACAGTGGTTATCATCAGCTGCGGGTGTATGTGATTATCCAATTGTATCCACGGATATCTGTACCTATCTATCCGGTCCCATCTGTGTTCGGTTGGATGTGTGTGTACGTGTTTGTGTGTACGTGAATCGAACGTCTCGCGGCGGGTCGCCATGGAGACGGTAACGTCACGTGATAAATCCGTGTTGACAATTTTCAGATCTCGACTAAGTATACCGTAGTGCGAGCAGCGTATGATTTAAATTCTATTCGGCCCTCCGTTTTCTTTAGAATTTTTATCATCCATATATCTGTGTGGTTTCTTTGAAAAATATCTGCTTTTCTTAGCGGCGTGTTATTTTTACTCCCTTTCTTTTTACTCGAGCGTCTGCTTGTCTGTCGAAAAAACTTTGGATCGATTTTTAACCCTTTTCCCGTAATCCAATCGAGCTGAAATATTGCAAACAGACTAGTGGCGATGATAAAAATGATCTAACAAATTTTCGTTTAAAAGAATTAATAATTATGGTATAATTTTGGATTTTTCTAAATTTTTTATTACTCGCTTTCGTAGTGTCGCCCGACTCGAGTCCAACGCGTAGGTTAAGCGCCAAACCTGTTTCACCAGTAAATGAGAAAGGGAGTATAATAAAAACTTGGTTTTTATGGGTTAGATTTTTAGTTTCGTTTTAAATTATTTTCTTATCGATGCATGAAAATTATTTCCGCAAATTCAATTTTTTCTTGTCTAAGGGAGGAACAAGGTCAAAATATATCAAAAAATTAACGACGACAGCAGCTGGCGCGATCGATTATTTTGTATAGAACAATGCAAAGTATTTGAATCAATAAGGGAGCAACTATAAACCACGTGTTTCCATTTTGAACTCTTTTCAACCCCTTCCTCCTCCATGTAGCCCTAACGCGGCTTTTGCCTTGAAATCCCTACCCCCTCGAGTGGAACGTAGCTTTTTTTCCTATTAATTCCAGAAGACATTCTGTGCATTTGTGCAATAATATAAATAAAGAATTACGTAGGTCGACTCTGACCCCCCCCCCCCCGCCCTCACGTAGCCCAGCGTAGCATTTCACCAAATCCTCCCCCCTTGATCAGGCCACATGGTTTATGGACGCTCCTTAAGGTAAGAGCAATACTTAACATGAAATTGGTAAATGGTAAATTGTTAAATTGGTAAAAAAAGGAAACGAAGCGGAAACTTTTATATATAACTTATATTATATAATAATATAGTTCATTGGTTTACTTATCAAAAGTTTATTGTTTACAGAATACATACCGTAGGCGAAATTTTTTAAATATTATAACAACTAATTTATAAATTACACTGATTAGAACCGCCGCATATTGAATATTCAACATACTTTAGCGTCAATGTCTTTAGGATACAACGTGTACTAAAATTAATATTGAAAATATTTCGTACAGATCTTATTTGCTATCACTATTCATTATACATGCATGAAATGTAAAAAATATTTCGACTACGTTCATTTAGTTATCTTATAATTTTAAATACTTGAATATCGTCTTCAAATAAAATTACCTCCAACAAATTTCACTTTTGTAGAGAAACCTGATTTTCCACCCTTATGTTCCGTTAAATAAGTACGCTATTATATGAGACATTGTCATCTACCTTAACAATGAGAATAGACTTGAAGAGAATAAGAATGTCCTATTAATTTTTCTCATAACGACGAATTTTCACATAAATGTGTCGTAAAATAAGGAAAAGAACTAATAACTTATTCAGCAGTAATCCCTCCTTTGAGCTCGTATTTTATGAATTTTGATGTCTCTTATTTTTTTAATGATGCAGCTTATATAATGTTATAAGCGTACTTATGAAAACAATGACACTCAAATAAGATAGTCTTGCCAAAAGTTATGGTCTGTCATTTGCAAAAGACGGGCGAGGAAACAAAGGAGTAATGTACAAGTGTCAAAGCACACACTTGGAATAAATTCGTTCACCCTCTTTCCTCCCGCTCGTCTAATATCGCTGTGAGCGCGATCCACACATCTGATTCACACAAGTTTTGATGAATTAAGAGAGATTCTATCAGATGTCTTCTTGGCTTTGTCTGTTTCTTGTTAAATCTCTACACATTTATCTGTACAGCGAATAATAATGATTTAAAATAAAACACGAATCACTTTGTTTTCACCACTTTATTAGATTATACAATCTACATGTTTCGAGAATAATGTTCCCTGCTTCAGGATTATCTGACTTGTCTAATGATTTCATCATCAAACAAAAAGTAACCGAGGGAATATGTATTCTCATTAAAACGGCAAAAAATAGGTGTAATTCCGGATTTGTTTTGAGTAAGACGCATACTGTTTAAAATTTTCTTGCCTCTATGCCAGCATATTTGTTGCCATTTAAACTACAAAGTAAGAATTTTTCAATAAGTAATAATAATAATATAGTCTCCATAGAGGTATCAAAAGAGCACTAAAAAATGTTTCATAAAACGCCCAAGATAGCAGCAGTTGCAGTCATCTATATTTCAAAAAATATAATCAAATAAGTTTTCGCAGTAGTGCGTACCAGAATAATTAAAAAATAATCTCATAAAACAAAATGGCCACTTGTGAAAACATAAAAAAAATTTTTTTTTGATATTAATTAAGAAGGCAAAAAAAGAAAATATTTTTGGATCACAATAATTTCGGGGTGGGCTGTAGAGGAACTAATTTCAAATACAATAAGCTAAGATTCATTAAAATAAAATAAAAATAAAAAAAATAAAAAATAATTTCTGAGTTATCGTGAACGCTGTTTTGAAAACATGGATTTTTCACGAAATATGTAGGTTTAAAGTTTAATGTATCATTTTCACACTGATATTAAAAAATTTATACCGTTCATCTGCGATTCCTGCACGCGTGTACGCCATAAAACTGAACAGGTATCCAGAACTGAAGGCATTGTCATTTCTACGAATACCTTCCATCATAATATCCTTGATAATTAGTTTACTTTTGAATTTTTGGCGACTTTTGAACAATTCTTTCCGTACCTTATTAAGAACTGTAATGAATAAAACAAGGCAAAAATTAATTTTTCGTTTCACGAAAATCTTCCTCTTCTACCCCTTATCCTATTGGGTCGGGGTCTCTGCACCGCATAGGAGGTTCTAACTCTTCCTATCTTGGGCTTCGCTTTCCACGTCAGCCCAATTTAGTTGCAACCTCGCTTTGCAGCAGTCCTCTAACTGTTTCCGCCAGCTCCTTCTAGCACGACCCCTCGGTCTGCTGCCTTCTGGTCTTGCCTGGAATGTCCGCTTTGGCAGTATACCTGCCGGCAAAATATTTCCCAGCCACCGTAGCTGTAATTTCTCGATAGTGAAATCGATTCATTAAATATACCCTTAATTCATTTCTCTTCCTCTAACTTTCCATACCTACTGATATTTTTTTATAAGAATCAAAGAGAAAAGCTAGGATGGACCGCCACAAGCTTATCTTAAACACTCTGACGCACAACTTCGCCTCATCTATATTCATACATCTTCGCATGCAAGCTTGTCGACTATTGAGGCTCTCAATAGGACCATCTTCCAGTATCCGGTTAAACTGGTAAAGCCAGATCTTTCGCGATCGCTCTCTATTTCTGGAACACTTGCGTATCATACACTTTTTATTTATCACCAATGTCACTAAACACGAACTTAACTCTAGCAGTATTATGTAATTCGGTAGTAACTCGTCTGAGTAACACTTTATAATCACCTTCCAAAATATTCGCACGTCTACGATTGCATTTTTTCAGTATAAAACGACCGGTAGGTACTCTGGTACTTTATTTTCACTGGCCGCGTCGCCGCGATTGTTTCTATGGTCTTACTCCGCTGTCATTAACAACTATATGTTCGACGCTAAGCCTTATTTAGACCCGATATTCTCCCAGCTTCCGACATCGTTTAGTTATTAACTTCTAGAATGTTCGTAAGTCTTTTATTATGCAGCCAGATATTTTTTCGTGGATTTG
Organism: Agrypnia vestita; assembly: GCA_016648135.1. Lineage (NCBI taxonomy): Eukaryota > Metazoa > Arthropoda > Insecta > Trichoptera > Phryganeidae > Agrypnia > Agrypnia vestita. The sequence goes on along the minus strand of JADDOH010024949.1, from coordinate 42,968 downwards.
ATTTTTCTGTATGTCTTTCTGATTTATTAAGTAATTTGGTAGTTCTTATTGTTTAAGATTTCGTAACATTGTTCTCTCCTCTTTCAATCGTTCAGCATGTCTAAAACCACATACGTAAGTGATTCTTTTTCATAATTTTATTAACTCTGCATACATCAGATTTACATTTTTACGACCTTTCTTTTAACTCGTAGCGTCTGTGCTTGTCTACTTGTCGGCTTGTCTGCCGAAAAAACTTTGGATTAATTTTTAACCCTTTTCCCGTGATCCAATCGAGCTGAAACTTCGCAGGCAGTCTCGTGACGACGATAAAAATGATCTAACTTTTTTTTTTTAATTTTTAATTTTAATTATAGTATAATTTTGGATTTTTCGAAATTTTAACGATTTATATATTGTTTAATTTTCGAGCCTGGCGCTTAGGCGCATAACTTGTTTCAATGAGAAAAAGAGTATAATGAAAACTAGATTTTTATGGGTTAATTTTTTTCTATTTTTTTATTCTCCACTCTACCACGAATTTCCCACACATGCGCATTGTCGCTATTCCAGTACCGCTAGTCTTGCATCAAGTGTTTCCATTTCAAATTATTGATTTCGAGAAAGGTAACTCACTGATAAAGGGAACGATAACATCTACTACTCTTGTCACATTTTTATGAAATTATTTTAAAATATTTTAATAAATAATTTATATTTCATTCAAATTTATTTAAATGTTTCAATCTGCATACTTAACGATCCAAGCAGACGGAGAATAGTCGATTTGTTTCTTCAATTGCCGCAAATGTATCCGGATTTCATAAAATAAATGGATACGGACTTTGCAGCATAGATATACTCTCTCCCGAATTGCATTGCTCAGACGCTCTGAAAACCCGCCCGGCGGGAATGTATGGCAGAAATGCGTTCGTAAGGCGAGTTTATTTGTCTTTTATTGGGTTGACAGTACTAGAAGGTTGCAATCCCACAAACTTTAATTTCCCTGATGTGTTTCAAACGACATTTAAATTGGAATTTATTTACTTATGTGAAACCAATACGCTCGTCCTCCAATCTGGAGAGGAATGTGAGCGAGTTAGCTCAACTTATTATTCACTTTATCTAAGAGTTAACTTTGAATCTTTGGCGTGTAGTCAAATATGTGTGGAACGTGATATAAAGACGGCAGTTATGGCACCTAAGACCTCGTAGATTTTAATTCTATAATTCGGCAATTCTGTTATCCGAAAACTACCGTGCGTACAAATGTAATTGCATTGTCACGGGATCACGGCAGTTGGCGACAAATTAAATCAAAAACGCTGTTATTTTATTCATAATAATTTTGCATTAATCACTCGTCTGTGGAATATTTTATACTCGTTTTAGAATATTCGCACGTAGGGGATCGCACTTCTTTCCGAACGCCCGGTAGGTGGGTACTCTCTTAATTTATTTTCGCCGGTCGCACTGAACCGCCGCTTCGAAACTGAAACGTCACAATGAACTGTTCGTGCCGCGCGCCTTGCGCACATTTTTATACTCTGGATTCTCTAGAAGTTTCCGATTTATTCCCGTGAATTCCAGACACTTTCAGTGCTTTCCAATTTACCAAGAAGCGTTCAGAATGCTGGGAAATTGTTTTGTACAATTCTTTACGTTTCTACAGCCTCTTGACAGCACGTATATAAATATTTTTTACACTTACGTTTTAGTTAATTATTCATTTATGACATATTCATAAATTAAAACAATATCAAACACATTTTAAATCGTGTCATTTCAAATCGTTATGCTACTAGACTCAAAAATATTCCCGTTATATTTTCGATGTTTATGGCGTTATCTTTGTGGTTGGATATAATTATTAATTTTATGTAAACAACTTTGTATTAACCACTTAACTAGTAACTCTACATCTACCGGTTTTGATACCACTGTATCTTCCTCAGGACAGACGCAAACTAGCTATCCATTACCTATTCTAGTAAACAAATCAGTTTTTGAACGGGGGCATAGCTACAGCTATGGTGGAGGTAATTGTAAAGTGGACGCCGAAGCGGGGAATATTTCAAATAACGAGCTATTCATAAAATTTATATAGTTATTAATTATATTGACTTAGTGTTCAGGATTTTTTTTATTTTTAGTATTTCTAAGTTATCTAAACTATGGCCTCTATTATTTACGTGTAGAATCTTGATACCGTTTTCCTTTTAAACATTTTTAAACGTGTGCCCTGTTTCCAAAAGATGGTTCGCGAATTCAGAAAAGTGGTAAATACAAAGCTGCTTAATTAAACTTAATAATATTCCTGTTAACTTAATTTTGAACACTAGTGCACAGAACAAATTTGCTTATCTGCAGGAGAATATGTCAAATCATATAAAAAGAAAACGCTTTTGGCGACAGCTAGCGCGAACGATGATTTCTCATAAAACAATGCTCCGCACTTGCAGGGTGGTCGGGGTAATACTAAACTTAAAATTGTAAAGGAAAGAAAGCTGTTGCCGACTTCTGTAATCTGAGATTTAGAGAGTGATAACTGACTTCATATCGCCGGAAATTTGTATTTTTTTTGATATCTTCAGATATCTTCATTCTCGTACAAAAACATGAAATAATAACGTTTTTTTATATTTTATTCCCTCCTGTGAATCTTGCATTTTTATCGCTTTTATCGTAAATTAATGATTCGTGTACTATCTTTAAAACACAGCAACTAAAAAAAAAATTTTTTATAAGAGCTTGAAATATTTATGGATCCGTCCGAATAATAGGTATTTAATTAACTAGTCTTACGTTCTGTATTCCGAATCCGATGAAAATCAGCCTTTGTGAAATTAATAAAAATAATTGGGTTAAAAAAGTAATCCGAGTCCACGAGTTAATTAAATATTGGAAAACGGATTTTAAAAGACTTTTCTTTCGAGTCTCGGTTTTAGGACTTAAATATTAAAAAAAATAAAATAAAATTTTTTGGACTTAATAAATCCGAGAATATTTTTAATCGGTGATCAGTGTTCCAGATCACTTTATTTTTTGAACTCGCTGCTAATTGACTAATTATACTCGCAATACTTTTTCTGCTGGATTTAAAGTACGACATCATTATTCTAGTTTGATAGAAAAAATCTTTAAAACTACGTCCATCTTTCTTCTTCTTTACCTTCGTTATGCCCTTGGTAGAGCGGTCGTGGTTGCTGATAAAGAGCTAAAACTATCTGACATCATTTGTTCTGAGCTGCAGCATTCCTGAAGTCTTCCTGAAGTGAGGCGTTAGTGGCAGGCACTGAATCTGTCAATGCAGTTGATGACCTCCTGCTTTGCATTAAAACCCTATGCTCTATAATGATCTATTTTCAATTGCTTTTATTTAACTCTCTTTGTCTGTTGTTTTTTTGTTGTGGTGGAATCTTGTAATTGATTTTCCACCAACCTCACGACTAGCTGGAGCTTTGAAACATTCAATATTTACGTAAAGTGGATTACTTTACATTATTAAATCATTTTCGACGTGAATTGGTCATTATTTAAATTAAAGTTAATAACCACGTCACTCACATTAAATTAATAATCACGTAACGAGACTGCGTGTAGCGGGAAGCATGTAGCGGAATTGCGAGGTCACGAAATCCGCGCGCATCCTTTAAAAATTTATTCACTTGAAAAAAGTGTTCCAGTAATATAAATAACTAGCTTTTCATACCCTGCGTTGCACGGGTAAAGAATTAAGTTGAAAATAAATTTTGAGGGGAAACAAAGGTTCGATTCGAACGGTATAGATTTGCATCGAAAATATATTAGGGGAGGGGAAAGGGTAAAAGGGGAGGAAGGTAATTTCACCTAGAATAAGTTTCCAAATTTTAAGTCCGATCGGTCGAACGGTATAGATGTGCATCGAAAATATGTCAGGTGGAGGGGATGGGGTTAAAGAGGAGGGGGTAAATGTCGCCTGTGTTACTTGCCAGGTCCTAAAGGATACGTTTCCAAATGTTGAGTGCGATCGATCAAACGATACAGTTTTGCATCGAAAATATATCAGGGGGGGGAAGGTGTAAAAGTGGTGGGAGTAAATGTCGCCTTTTGTAAATGTGGACTTTTTTTGAAAATGCACACGTTTTTAGATTATTTTAGCTGTTTGATTTGTACCGATTCAAAAACAAATATTAGTATTAACGGCATTAAATTGTTTTAAAGTATAGGTATTTATCTTCTTCCTAGACATCTTAATATACATTTTTAACTAAAGTTTGAGTACGCGTTCCTTCATTTTTTCAAACTTCAATTTTAAAAACACGAAAAAACAGAATGGCATGCATGTGAAATGTATTTCTTTCGCTGTCGGTCGTTAACTGGTTGTTACTTTTGTTTGTACATCCAAAATGTTTGATGGTTCAGATTCAAACGTTATTTTGTCGCACATGCGGGCGTTGTCATTTTCACCCAAAAACGATTCGCCTGTCGGTAAAGAGTATTGTTGTATGAGTTTCAAAAATCCTTTGTATGTTTATCAATCGCGAATCATGATCATATTGTGTTGCACGCGTCGGATCCCTTTGATCGACATCTCGAATCCCATTTCAAGGTACATAAATATCAACATGATAGAAAACGTTTGAGAATTTATTTTTCCAGCTATCGCTGAGGGCTATCAAATATAGCTACAGGCCAACATGGGCCTTTGTTCGATTTTAATAATTCCAGTCGTTTGGCCAGGTCAGACAAAAAAAAAATATACCGTCGTTAGTATTGAAATAACCAATATTTTTTACGAACTCATATATGGATTGTGGAGGGTGTTTCGCTGGTATCACAGCGTTATCAGGAGAGTACCTTATCGCCGCGGGGGTCAAGGACGTATTTATTTCTTGCGTGGTCGCAGATTGTATGCACTGTGTGGAGGTGTGTTGCTCCCTTTTACGCTAGGGATCGTGAATGTGCTATTAATGTAATATGAACTCGCGCTGTCTTTAAAGGCGGAATCGAAGAAGTGAAAACAGGTCGCCATATATTTGGAAAATTTTTTAACTTTGGTCTCTGAAGTTTAGATGTTTGTATATTTCTTTTTATGTATTTTACAATATTTATTTTTTAAATATTTAAAAAAAAAAAACTATGTCTAGCGGCGGGGACAGTGAATGGTTTTGTTCTTGCGGCCGCACCGCGTCGCAACGGTTTATACGACTTGCGCGGGGTAGCGCGGTCTTGCATCTTAGTTGAAAAAAAAAGTTTACCTGGAGGCGATTGAGTAGGACCGATATGGAAACTTTTGCTCTTAGAATGGTTCTGGGTAAGCGGTGGGTACTATTCATTGTTTGTATATTTCACGTCGAGAATCGAACCGCAATACATAAATATAGTTCGTATTAAATATTTCTTGTTTTAATACCTGTGTACAAATGTCAAATGACCATAATATAAATCTTAAATATTTAAATATACTTAAAGTAGTTTTAATCAATTAATTCAATTAATTAAATACGATCAGAGATTTAAACATGCGAGGCAATACTAGAGTTAAAAGTGATAATTTAATTTAGCAATACAATTCCAATCATGACAGGCATACGACAGAGACAGTCTAAGTGCATTTTTGTTCAATTTGGCAATGGATAAACTGATAGAGGAGATCCAATCACTTCAACTAGGATAAAGGGTGGGAGAGGAAATTGTCAATGTAGTCTGGTATACAGACGATGTTATAACCATAACGGAAAAAATGACTAAATGTTGAGTCAGCTAAATTATTTCTTTTTTGTTTTATATGTATGTCGTGCTGCTTCCACCTCATACACATAGACTGTATAAAATATACTTTTTATACATCGAACATGACGTTTGAGGTAGGTCACCATTGCACATTTATACACCTTCTGATGCAATATGTTTACATGTAGGTATAAATTAAAAATACCTATTTATATGTAGGTGTAAATATCAGGTATATTTTGGAAAAAAAAATAGAAATCAAATATTTATGCTACAGATTTTTATGATATATCAAAATATGAATGCAATAATGGTAATTGTGATAAAAATATTACGAAATATATATTGTATTCCGATTTTTTTTTCCCAAATTATTGGTTAGGTAAATGTCATGCTACGATGTTCCCACTACACGAGCCTGATAAATAGATGTTTTGAGCATCATTACTTTCTTTTCGAAGTTTATAGTCTCATTTTTTAGTTTTTAAATTAAATTTTTCCGTAATTTTTTACTGGTTATAAAATCAATTATGCTACCAAAGATACACAAACTTGGTGTATCTTTGAGGTATTCTGTATTTTATTATCGTAAAAATCATATATATTTTCCACTATTTCGAGCGCGATCACAAAGTCGACGGGAAATCTGATATCTGTTCGCCGGCTCTCAGAACGCGAACGAGAAAGGATGTATTCCTAGAAAAATTCCATTGTTTCACCGCCGATGTAATTGGAAAAGTTTATGCCCCGCTTTACCGTTTCATTTTTATGTTGCCCTGATACCACCTCTCGGAGCGCGCCGCCTCTGGGAGGAATCAGATTTATCGCGGCGCGCGGCAGTCTGTGTGTTTATCGGGCGGACACTAAAAATCTTTTTTATTACGTACAACCATCTCGAAAGTGAGCTGTAAAGTGAAATCTCAAGAATCTTTGTTTGCCGACATTAGGTTAAGTGAACATGACGAATTGTCTGTAAAGTTGGTCGCACATTAGGATTAGGACCAATTAAATCGTTTTCGGTTATTTTTATATCAAAGACACTGGTTGCCTACGGTGTGGGTATACCTACGAGTATACCTACACCATACCCATGGTATTGGTATACCTACAAGTCAGGGGCGTGCAGTAAGAACGAGAAACATGACTTTTTCCTAAGCATATATTTTGAAAAGAAACCGAAATGAGAGATATATCTCGTAATATTCCAATAATAATTTACATGTTATGCAAATTTTAATATTTCGTAATATTCTGCCAGATAAATATTTGATTAAAATTTTTTTTCCAAATATATGTTTAAATAAAAGTCATGCTTCTTGTTCTCCCTGCACGCCCTTGCTACGAGTATATCCAATGGCATACCTACGATAATCAGCGTTTCCCTATAATTCATTCCGTTTCACTCTTAATTTTATTGTATATAGGTGATCTATTTATATTTTCATCAAAATTACTTTTCAATCATGCTCTACTCTTCGTAGAGAGAGATATCATCCATTATAGGTAACTTATATATTCTTTATTATATTCCCGTATCCCCTCCCTTTCTCTCTCTCGATCCCCTTAGATCTTATTTTACGATATTTTCTTGAGATTTTTTTGATGATCACATCAGTATTTTTACTATTTTCAAACTAAACTAAACGCTTGTGCTATGAAAATAGGACTAACTTTGCTAGTCTGGAGTGAGGTTCAAACTTTCGATCATGAGATGAGTGTCCTATCCACAAGAACAACAAGCTACTCTACTCTGTTAATTTTTTTTACTCGTATATAATAACTATCCCGTTGCCGCGAGGACACAAATTCTACATACATTCGCTTATTTAACCGTTCAAATCTTTCTAAAATCATTTAAACCATTCGGAACACTTAGATAGAGTGTAGTTTTTCTCTTTCTGTTAAGTTGGGTTTTCAGGAAGAGGGCAGGCGTCAATATAAATACGCGTAGGTAAATTCTAAGCGATGTATTTTCTCTTATAAACATAGACTGTACCTATGGCCTGCCAAATTTCAAGTGGCCGTCGCGGCTGTCCGCTGACGGTGACGTGCCGGTTCCGCGCGTCCCCTCCACGCCTGCCACTGCGGGAGATTTACTTTCTTACACTTTCTTAAATGCTTTCCATACATAAAATCTCAATTTTCGGTTACTAGGTAGGGTAGGTTCGTTCTTCATTCTCAACCTACAGAATTGAGTTTGTTACATAGAATAACGTACGGGTACACATGAAATCAATTTTATCTTGACTTTCTGCTCTCGTGACATTACTCTCACCATAAACAATCCTCCCCCACGCGGTCGAGTGTCTCCGGCCAACCCACACTGGATGTGCGCTCAATCTTCCTTCTGCCCGGGCCACAATCGCTCGGAAATGCACAGTGCAAACAGAGGCCGCGGTTATTCTTCTCGGTTTGAACAAAAGTTCCATTGTGAAGAGCGTATACATCCCAGCGGAGGGTGCAACATTACTTTCGCAACCCCTCCTTATAAATTAAGCTCTTTAAGCTCACAATTTTGCGATTACTTTCATCTGAGGGTGGCTCCGTACGTCACGCTGTATGATGTGCCCGGTTTCACATTGTACATTGTATTCGGTTTATTTTTTATTCACAAGTTTGCGGACAGTCATTGATAATCATATACGTCAGTGATATAATATACAGAGCCTTTGGCCAATTACAAGAAACCCTTATTTCACAGGAGTATATGTGTCCTTAAGGCACTAATTCAAGTAGTAAGTATGTGCGACTATGTGTGTGTGTGCATGCAGAATGTTTGTGAGAGGATATATGTCACCTCGCAAGTTTACCCCGAACAGAATTTGTTAAATCCTAAAAACTCAAACAGAAAAATAAATAAAAATCTGCAAAGCCATGTTAGGTGTTAGGTGTCCAAAAAACAGTTATTTATTGTTTTTGCCATAGTTTGTTCTCCAACGATCCACGTGTGGTGCTCTGTTTCGTCTCTGCGAGATATCTAAGTGTTCGTTGTTTAGAATTTCAGGTTTGTCAATGAGCGTAATAATGTATGAAGATATATTACCTATGGTCCGTGTGTCTTCAAGGTGCTTCCGTAAATGCTCTTTAAACAAGTACCCAATGAGATATAGCTGTAAATGATTTAAATAAATAAAATGTTTAACGTTCCACCACTGACATACACTCTCCACGTTTAATACTTTTTCTGCGATTGTCTCTTCTGGCGTATAATATATAATGTGCAACATGCGACATGATATTATGGGTGTTTGTGCACAATGTATTCAAAAAATTTTTTGTAATCAATAGGAAAACATTTCTATTTAGAAAGTTCACACTTTTTTTTTACTTTTGTATAATATCTACCAACTAATACAAGAACACGAGTTAGTAAAATGAAATACATTTTTTTGGTTTCAGTTTAATTATATCGTTATCTGATATATTTAACTGTTTAGTAACAAAAAATGAATAATAATTATTATATTTGACTATCTAATATGATATTATGTATTAATATATCAGTTCTGAAATATACAAACGGCGTGGAATATTAATTCTTGACTTTTGACCAAATTGTTTATGGTATAGTAAAAATAATACCAAGAATATTCTAAAAATTTCATATTTTCTTGCGTTTATTTTTCTTATATATTTTTACTTTTATTTCATCTAATAGTACATATTAATTTTATATGTTTCATCAATATCTTTTTAGAAACGTTTATTTATACACATTATTCATAAAATTTCTCATAAACGTATATTCACAAATTATTTATTTCCATAAAATCTTTTCGTTGTCAGCAGACAAAACGGTGGTGAGACGGCAGTTTAGTGTTATATTGTTATTTTTCTGAATCGGTACGTATTTAATAGATGATCTCTGTTGTGTTTCAGGCCGAGATATGGTCCGTGTTCATCGCCATCCTCCGCAAGAGCGTGCGCAATCTGCAAGCCTGCACCGACGTGGGGCTCATCGAGCACGTCCTCAGGAGGCTCACCAGGGCGGACACGGTGGTGGCTGGTGAGTCTTCATAATCCATTTCTATACAAATGTATTATTTGATGATGATGTTGCACAAAAAAGGCGAATAGCTGACTTTCTTCAGGGACATGGGTCAACATAAATACGTCGTTGTGTAAGGATTGGGCGTATGCATAAATTTTTGAAACTAGACGAGCTTTTATTTTAATTTTATTATATTATTTTTTTACGGGTTATCAAAGGGTCTGGTGATCCTTGCAGATAAACATATAGGATATAATAAATTGTACTATTTAATATATTTTAAAACAACTTACTAATTAACTTATGTTATAGAGTGAGTTTCAGTATAGCCAATTAACAATATTGTGGTATTTATTTATAAGATTACCTCTCGACAATCGTATGCTTTGTTCCTAGGTCAACGAAGCTAAAGCCTTTGTATTTGTGTAAATACTTCGCGGCTACGTTTAGTTTATGGAGAGCATATATTACACGCTTGAATGCTTGCTTATTAAATATGAGATGATTTCTTTTTTAAACTGGACTTGTGTCATTGAGAATATATCTATGTTATTGTCGTTCAAAATGTTGGCCAAATACTTACATTGTGTTCGCTTTATTAGTATAGTACAATCCAGACTGCTATTCAGAAACACTGAAATATAAGTGTACGTAACGCTCATCAGACAAGAGCTCACATACGCAATTGACATGTGAGTATACATATTTCCATTAAAGAAAGATAATTGAATTAGTATGTGTAAGCTGTGCGTACAACGCACATTGTTTCGTTTTATTGGTGTTTACGGGTATAAACACCAACACAACGAAAAATTTTCTTCGTACGCATGTCTTATATATACTTATTCGATTATCTTTCTTAAATGGAACGATGTTTACGGAATAAGAGGAACAAGCGAGTATTGGAAGTTTTTGAAAGGAAAATTTTGAGACGTATCTTTGGATCGGTTTGAGATAGTGGACTTTGGCGCAAGCGCTATAAAAATGAGCTCTATATTTTTTTAAGGAGCTAAGCATCACAAAATTTATAAGATTTGGAAGACTTCAGTGGTTGGTTCATGCATAGGATGACTGAACAACAAACATCAGAGTCCCTGCTGAACACAATATCCAAACGGCGAAGGAGCTTAGCAAGGCCAAATTGAAGATTGATTGATAATGTACTCAAAGACATATATGCCTTTAGAGCCGGAGAGAGTTAGCGCTAGACCTAGACAACCCTTGAGGAGGCCATGACCCACCAGGGGTTGTATAACCAACAGTGATGATGATGATTAGTGTCGGACTCACAGAGGAGCTAGTTTGTTATCGTTTACTACTCGTTTCGTCGAAATCGTACCTACAGTTCACAAACCATGGCGTCTCGAAATTGATTAAGCGCGCTAATGCGACACAGCGATTTTATATTCTTGACGTAAAAGCTACTCTTATCTGTTCTCTTATCTACATCTTTTCCTCTCATTAAGCGTAATGCCTAACATATATTTTTATATGCCTCCTTGCGTGATTAAAAGTTTTTGAATATCTCTCCTTTGTTCAGAGTTAAAAACTATTAAAATATTTACTGTGCATCTTCTTAATTACGTTAAAATTTCCAGAGTATATGACGCGTTGTTCCAAGATAATACACAACTCACAGACTTGTCTCGTTTTTGAATATCATAGCTTATTCTTCTGTAATGATGTTAAAATTTCAATCGCGAGGCGACTCTGAAATTCCCACGAAATCTCAATTTCTCTCATGAAATTCGCTCTTGGAAGATCTTGTACATTCGATGCGAGTAATTTCCTAATTTTTCTTCATTATATTGAGCTTTCCACCGCATCCGAGTTTACCTAAACTTTGCCGCTCAGTGCCGGCAGAGGAAATTAGCGGATTTGAAATTCCAACAAGAAAGCGCATACTGAACTCCATTTAATATTATTCGCCAGGAACTTGCAGGGAGATTCCCCCTGCAAGTGGTTTCCCGGTTGTCTCAACTAGCGGCATCTGTTCGGGGAAAATATAATCTTCTCTAATCTGAAAACAAATATTAATACGGGAGTGTATTCTTATTAAGGATATTGTACTTTAATGATCAAACCGTTATTTTAACCGGCTATTTTCGGTACATTTATTTGGGATTTGTATTTGATTGTACTGATAATTGGTAAGAAAGATATAACTTTTGTCTTGAATCATCGGTTAAAATATAATCACTGATAAATACCGTGTTCTAATTAAGTATGTTGCAATTTAATCATAATAATAAACTTGAAAAACATTTTTTTTAATTAGTGAAATCAATTTCATTAGGTATATATTTTGTTCATTTAGCATATTATAGGTATGTGTTGTTTTGCTTTTTGCGATGCTTAATTTATCATGGTTTTTCAACATTTTCATATTTTCTAATTGAAAATAATCATAATGTTGACAAAATTTGGATTGATCCATTTGTTATCTTCTTCTTCAGCTTTCATTTCTCTTTTGCTGTATCTATAGGCCTTTTTCATATCCCTCCATCCTTCCTTGTTGTTTTGCTCGTTGTAGCCACTTCTTCTCACACATATCGCTACATCATTTGGATCTTTTATTCTCCATTTCTGAATCTGGAAGTCTGGGAGTCCATATTGTGGGATCGTGCCTAGCAACATGCCCTGCCCATTGTCATTTTAGCTTTGCTAAACGATCCGCGATATCTAATTATGTTTGTACTCTAGTTCTGCGTCTAATTTCATAATTTAATATCTCTTAGGCTAATACCAAGCATGGATCTCTCCATGAATAGTTGCGAGCATTTGAGCTTTTCTACACATTTGTTATATTGGTCATAAATTTAAGTATTTTGTATGAATAAAACATTTTGCATAAAACCACTATTAATATTAAAATATTTTGTGATTACTAATAAACTATTCAAAATTTTCTTATCTTCTTTAGGAAAGAACCGTTTTTTTGATATTAACAAAGGTTTACATTGTATTGGGTTAGATAAATAATAAGAAAATTTAGATGATGAAATTATGATATGAAAAAGTGTTAATAGATAGTACGATATTTTATTTGTAAATAAGCAAATCCTTTACGCCAATAGTTAACTTTTAAATTTGTTTTCATATTAGAATTATTCAATACCTTTACATTTATTTTTTGTATTTACATTAGTTTATGCTCGCAATTTTAATTTTTTGTATACGTTGTATTCTGATGAAGGGACCATTGGCTCTAAAATATGTTGACTATTCAATAAATAGAGATTTTATTCAAAGTTTTATTTTTTTATTAATATTGATAATGTTACCACATAGTTATTTTGCTATTTTTAAAGAAGTGAATAATTTTAAATGTTTCATGTATGTGTAAAGTTAAAAAAAAGTAAAGAAAAAAAAAAGATATGTAAAGCTTGTACGAATAACCAAAATAAGTCTATTTTGCATTTGCATCAGTCCCATCATACTATTTTTTAATAATTACATGGTGAAGTACTGCAATTATTAAAAAAAAAAATATTTCAATGCTAACGATTTTTTGTATTATACGATATACGATCGTTGTAATTTAAATTATTGATATTTGACAAAATCGGGCGGTTTTAATAAATAAGCTTGACTGCTTAAAAACAAACTTTAAAAATTATAAGCTTCGATTGTAAGCTCGTCGGCCATTTGATTCCTCATATAACAAATTCATCTTTCGAAAAAATTTTTTTATTAGTCTTGATAAAGTACCTACCAAGTATATTCAGATAATGTGATTTTATTTGTAGTTATGTCACCTACTAACATATGTATAAAAGCAAAGGCAACAATATACAAAAATATTAAAAAGAAAAGTTTTTATGCAGTCACTAAGGATTACTAATTTAAAATGTACTAAATTCTATGTTTTAAGTAGGTATCTATTCCTTCCACAATCATGTTTCCCATAAATGTATAGGGTATGTTTCCTTTAAAATCTCGAATTCATTACATTAAAATTTAGTAATCCTCATTTCAATGAAGTATTCAAATTTTTTTGGATATTGCTTCCTTTGCTTTTATATCCCACTTATAAAGCAATGAAATATCGTACGTCTCGCCGTGAGATGGCGTTTTCTGCGTAGGATGACCGACAATATTCCAAGTATCCTGTGCACGAGAGGCGATTTTGGAATATAATTTCGAACTCGGCGGGTTTATAAAACTTACGGATTAACGTAGTTTAAAATTCATAAACTTATAAAATTTTATCTAAGAACTTGGGCGGAAAATGCTTTCCATATATTATTTCCCATGAGGTTAAGTTTGTGTATGGTGGCAACTTCAACTATGCATAATTCACGCGCAGTGAGTTGTTGTAGCTTTTGTGCTCACCGGGTACAAAAGAAAATATTTCACACACTCAGAGGCACACCTATCGTCTCACGTAAAATATAGATTTTACCAAGATTTATCCCGCTGGATGGATGGGAGTTGGTGGATAAATTAATCAACGCTTTATCTCTAAACCAGAAGGTTAATACAAGATTCGCATTTTGTGACAATTGGTCCATTGTCGACTCTCTTAATTATTTTCCAACCCATCTACGTCACAGAAACGTCAAATTAATGTTTATGACTTCTCCAATGAATCAACAACTTCGACAAAAAAAAGGATAGACATTTGATAAATTAATCAATGCTTTATCTCTAAACCAGAAGGTAAATACAAGATTCGCATTTTGTGACAATTGGTCCATTGTCGACTATCTTAATTATTTTCCAACCCATCTATGTCACAGAAACGTCAAATTAATGTTTATGACTTCTCCAATGAATCAACAACTCCGACAAAAAAAAGGATAGACATTTGATAAATTAATCAATGCTTTATCTCTAAACCAGTAGGTAAATACAAGATTCGCATTTTGTGACAATTGGTCCATTGTCGACTCTCTTAATTATTTTCCAACCCATCTACGTCACAGAAACGTCAAATTAATGTTTATGACTTCTCCAATGAATCAACAACTCCGACAAAAAAAAGGATAGACATTTGATAAATTAATCAATGCTTTATCTCTAAACCAGAAGGTAAATACAAGATTCGCATTTTGTGACAATTGGTCCATTGTCGACTATCTTAATTATTTTCCAACCCATCTACGTCACAGAAACGTCAAATTAATGTTTATGACTTCTCCAATGAATCAACAACTCCGACAAAAAAAAGGATAGACATTTGATAAATTAATCAATGCTTTATCTCTAAACCAGAAGGTAAATACAAGATTCGCATTTTGTGACAATTGGTCCATTGTCGACTATCTTAATTATTCTCCAACCCATCTACGTCACAGAAACACGTCAAATTAATGTTTATGACTTCTCCAATGAATCAACAACTCCGACAAAAAAAAGGATAGACATTTGATAAATTAATCAATGCTTTATCTCTAAACCAGAAGGTAAATACAAGAATCGCATTTTGTGACAATTGGTCCATTGTTGACTCTCTTAATTATTTTCCAACCCATCTACGTCACAGAAACGTCAAATTAATGTTTATGACTTCTCTAATGAATCAACAACTCCGACAAAAAAAAGGGATGGACATATCATTTAATATCAAAAATACGGCTTGGCGCGTATTTTGTCCATGACCGTTCGAAGCTTTATACATAGTTGTTTTTAAAATACACTTATCTACCATCTACTTATAACATTCTCCTGTTCCATACACAAGTTTATACTTTCATGGGACTACAAAAATTTGAAAAAATCTATCAAAATTAAATAATGTGTAAAATATTATATAAATAATAAAAAATAATAATATTTAACCATCCTAGATGTTTTCAAATCCGCTTGTTAATAGATTTTCTCTCAGCTGTTATCTGTTTGACGCTGCGAAATGGTCTATGCTCTGTACACATACATACTTACGCCAGTAACGTCATTCGACATTTATTGCGTCATATCTCAAAATCTTCCCTTTCGCCTCAGATAAGGGAGTCGCTTAATTTCAAAGTTTTGTCCGATGCTTTCGGAAAAGCGCTCCGAGACCCTTTCCCGAGAATCGTGGAAAAGTTAGGGCGGGTGGCTCGGCAATAACTTAAAAATGGAACAATAAATCAGTGGCCTATACTGCCAGGGTGACTAGGCGAGGCCGGTGGAAACGTCGGGACAATACCCTCACACGTAACTTGCCTAAGAGTTTTCAAAAGCGTGGAGCACCCTTTTAACTCACGTTTGTAGTGAAACAAGATTTTGTCCCGTCATTCTGACTCGTCATGTAAACATATATTCTGTATATGTTTAAAATTATCCAGTATCTGTGTACATTTAGTATTATTATTTTTTATTTATTTATACGCATGAAGTGCTATTAAAAAATACAATTAATTAAGATAAATTATATAAGTCTCACAGAGACGAAAATATTTATATGGAAAACATGTATGGAAGTCATTATAAGGTGGCACAGGGTTTATGACCTGTATAAGCTGAGTACAATGAAATGAATTTATTATGAATAAGTCTTTATGAAATATGTCTATAAACCCGCTGAACTCGTCTACTAATAGACTGGACAATGATGAGTGAATTTTTGTTAGCTTATACATTTTTGTAGAAGATGTTGTATCTTAAATGCCGTGACGCTTTTTTATTTAGCTTCACTTGTCTGTCAACGAGAATTCTTGTATCTTGATCACGGGAAAAGGGTTAAAAATCGATCCAAAGTTTTTCCGGCAGATGCCAAACCGCAGACGCTACGAATTTTTTATAATAGCGTGTTTTTTTTTCTTCAATATATAAAATATAATTTATATATTGCAACAATAAGTTATTCAATAATCATCTCAAGCTTATGTTAGTTTATGTAACAACTTCAAAAATTTCACCACAGAGCACTATATGTATAATTAGTCAGTTTTTACCTAAATGCGTTAAAACCTTTCAGAAATTAGAAAAAAAAGAGACATTTTATTTGATTGTATTAAAATGAATACAATTTTAATATCCTATATAAATTAGTTACTGAAGCGATACTCCAACATTTTACAGAAAATACTTCAGAAAAATTGAAAAAAAAATGCAAACGTTGGTGTCGCTTATCTTCGTAACTCTCGACATTCCATCAAAAGCTTAAAAAATATTTTCTAAGATATTCTAAGATATCTAAATATTCTATAAGACCCCCACGAAGTTTTTGCTACTAGCTACGTCACCCTGTATGGTAAATTTGTAAATGATTTAATTGAACATCCTAAAATTAACAATACAACTGTGGAGTGTAAAATTGGTAGCAATGTCAACAAAAAAAATTCAATGCAGTTATCGAGGATTATTAATTTAGAATGTCGTCGCTGTATATATAATAAATCCTGTGTGCTGTTTAGTAGGTACATTCTGAGATGAACGAATCAATTTATCAATTTTTCATGTAAATAATGGAGTTATACGAAAAAAACATTGCCGTTCATCTGGAAAGTCTGCCTAGTAGGTAATTATTTAAAATATTTTTTATAAATCTAGTCTGTGCAATTATTTTTCAAAACATTTTTATTCGTTTATCTCAGAATGTACTAAAACGCCGCAAGGAATTAATTATACAGATGTCCCGTATCTCGACGTCAAGCCGAAATCGGATGATAGGCCAGGCCAAGTCATGATAGTTAAAAGAAAAATAGATATTTAAAAAAAATCTAAGTCATGTGTTTTAAAAATTATAAGCATTTAAACAAATCTACATACTATGACGGTCTTTTCATTCCTGTTGCAACAAATCTTTATTTTTCTTAATTTTTATTTATTATTATGTAATCCTGAATAACGCTTCTATAAACTTTTGTCCAAAATTCAAAGCCAACTGCTCCAGCTTGGAAGAAAATGTCACTTTTTGACTAAATCAAGTATTTAAAATCAATTCTTTGCCCAGTTTTAACTGACTGTTTTTATAATTTTTTAAAATATTTTTCTGATAACTATTATGACTTGGCCTGTCACCCGATTTCTTGATTATTTTTGACGTCGAGATACGGGACACCATGTATATACAGCGACGATGTACTGATTTCGGGATTTTGGGGGAAATATAGCATATAAATTTATAGGAAACATGAATTCGCACAGATACATAAAATGTTTAGTTCGGTATATTCTAAATTAGTAATCCTCGATGACTGCATTCAAACTATTTTAACAATTGTGTGTTGTTTTTAGAACACAATTGCATGTTTTTTCCCCAGAGGGATGTTCAATTAATTACGATAAATTATAGAAGTGTCACAGAGACGAATCTATTTATATGAGAAATGTGTACGGAAGTCTTCTTAATGGATATTGTTGCCTTTGCTTTTATATCCACAATTGTAGACTATTTCTCATAAAATGAACAGATTAACAAGTTAATCGCATCACTAAGTCTTATTCAGTGGTTCTCAGATATGAATGAACCGACGTTTCTATTCGTTTATTACTTTTTGGCTTTGCTAATGAACTCCAACGCTGGCGGGGAAATTCTCAAGTCGCGATGGTTTGACAATTTAAAAACGAGATAATCTTATTCCAGTCCCGCGAGCTGCGAGGAGTGTGGCCGCACCACTACCGCGACGCACCTGATAAGAAGGACTCCCGGGATGCTGTGTACAGTTAAACGGTTCTTTGAGAGGAAATAAAAGTAATTTGTATATTTTATCTCTCTCTTCGTATTCCTATTTCTTTTCGCAGCCTTCGCTCTAGCTTAATACACAGCCGGGGAGATTTATGGCCGAATAAATTTAAGATTTATCTGCGAAGAAATATTTCGGTCAATCGAGCACCATTACTCAGAATGTCGATGATACACTTTTTTTGCAATTTGTTTATTTATTTTTTTTAAATAAGAGGTTTTTTCGTTTTTCTGAAAAAATATTTTTTCTTACTTAGCTAAACGCCTGCGCTATGAAAAAAAGACCGGCTCACTTGCTTGTTTGAAATGAGACTCGAATTCGCGACCACTGGATCATATGATTGTATCTAAGTCACTAGACCAACTGGCTAATCAATTCATATTCTCCAATCGCTAATTCATCTGAAGAGCTATTTAAATCCTTTAAGGTGCTGGACATACGGCAGCTGTACACCAGATCCATATTAAATAATTTTTTTAAGATCTTATCCACACAGGCACGTTCAGAGGCCAGGGATACAAGGAGCAAGATAAGTGGAAACTTCACGGTGCCGAGAATGAACACAAAGTTTGGACAGAGATTTTTCTTTTTTTGTGCTCCAAGAATATACAATAACCTGCCATTAGACGTAAAGGGTCCTAAGGTGTTAAAAGAATTCAAACATAAAATAACAAGGTGGCTCTTTGGTGTGGTTAGGACAAAAAATGAGACCAATGTGTCATCCATATTAATATAGTCAATACAGTCCATATTAATATAGTCACAAAATTGTTTTGCAATGAAATTAAAGCTGCCATGTATGACACATTGCTTTCATTTTGTAGTCTGCCTACATTTGGTAACCGCTTTGTTGGCTTCTGTTTGAATGATTTTAATCCCTATATACAATGTCTAAATGTATAATTCTTTAATATATAGTCTTTTGTTTGTGTTTTATTTCTTACAGACAATATATAAATCTTATTTCTAATATTATATATATTATATATATATATATATATATATATATATATATATATTAATTATAATGTGTGTGTGTATATGTATATATATGTAGATGATATTATGAGTGTATATTTGTATGTATGTGTGTATATATGTGTATTATATAATTATATCTTACTAATGTTCAAATTTAAAAAAAAAAACTGTACAGGTAGTTGCTTCAGAACAGACATTGTCTAGTGAAGCAACTACCTTCATTTATATATATAAATAAATTTAAAAGAAATAAATAAATAAAAAATTCATACTCAATCAGTATTCATCAATATACTTAATCCTCTTCAAAGTAGTCCCCTATCAGACCATATCTGATGAAGGACCGTCTACTCTCAAGATAGCAAGATGCAACATCACTATTCCTATTTAGATATAAAATTTTATAATGTATACTAGCCGTACACCTGTGAAAAATCACGGGAAATAATAATTGCTGGATTTCGAAGCTGAATTCCTGAATAGAAAACCATTTGTTTTTTTCATTGATTTTATTTGCTTAAACCTTAACATAAATTTATAATAAAATAACAATATAAAAATGTCAAGACTGCGTAATCTGGTGGGGCGTGCTTCCTGAGTCGTCTCTCACGCTAATTAGGTATTATCGAATTACATCGTATTTCCATCAAGTTACGGACATTACAGACCGACAGACAGACAACTAAATTTTTGTCACGGGTCGTGGATAGGAGGACAGATGGATATAAGTTGGCGGTTTATTAATTAATGATTAATTAATTGTTCAATGTACAAAGTCACTTTACACGAATTAAATTTAAAGCTTTTTTAAATCAAACTATTTCGCAATATATCACTTTTATATGAACATTTTATTTATCACTTGCTAGAATATTCCGTTCTCGCTCGTAGTACTTATCGCATTCATTTGAATCGCCAGTTAGGTACTCTGCCCGATTTTTTCGCTTGATGTCTGTCGCCCCGACTGGCAACCCCGGCCTGCGCCTCGCGCGTTCTTCGCACTGAATGAACTGTCAAAATAGAACTGTCACAGTGGCCTAGATTTGTGCTAATTTTTTTTTTAAAAAGATGCGAACTCGGAATACGTATCACATCAATATTTTTACTATTTTCAAATTAAGCTAAACTTGTGCTATGAAAATAGGACTAACTTGCTGGTCTGGAATGAGATTCTAACCCGCGACCTTTGGATCACGAGGCGAGAGTCCTTACTACAAGACTAACAAGCTATTCTTTATTTATATCCAAAAACCGGATTATCGATCCTCCTAAACTAGTTATCGTAGCTTCTAGGCTTTTCCAAGTATTTGAAGATGCTTCCCAAATGTTGTAGATAATTGTAGGCCGTTCTAGATCCTGCCATAGTGTTTTGACAAGGTAATCTGACAGTGCGCTTTTCCTTCTGATTGCCATTCCGTGACAATTATTATATTTCGATTAGATAATATACATTGGCCTCGAGACATGTTGATTATTCAGTAAATAGTGATTTATATATAAAGAGATTTTTTTTATTACATAAATAAATATATAAAGTATTTTTTATGTATAGAAATAACGTCATGAATATTATTTTTTAATCCTAAAATTCTTGGTTCTTTATTCGGCATAAAATACAATCCAGTAATTGAATGACCGAGTGTTAAAAGGTACAAAAGATTGAATTTGATTTATCGTCGTTTTGATGGATTATAAATGCCAAAGATCAATCATTGCGTGCACAAAGGTCCCAAGTCATCATATTGTAGCAAAAAATAAGTATACAAAAATAAAGTATGAGGCAGACCTGTGTATAGAGGAACGTTAGTTAATCAATCCGTGGAGTTTGATTCCCGGCGGGTGAAATTTTTTTATTAGATAAATTATATGCCTCACAGAGACAAAGTTATTTATATGGGAAAGCATGTACGGAAGTCTTTATTTTGCATCCACGGGGCTTTCGACCTATCTTGACTGGCTCGATCTGGAATATAAAAAGGAGTAAAAAATTTAAATAATCATCAGGCTTACTCTAGAGTATATATGTGTTGCAATTCTAGATCGACGCGATTACTTTCAGTTCGCAACGTTGTTTATGAGATACAAAGCTTTAAGATATCAAATTAACCGTAAAAATTCATGTAATTGTTATTTGTTGGTTCCATATTTTTTCATTTTTTGATACGAAAAAAAAATTCGAAAAAAATATTTTTAGAAACACATAACAAAAATATACTGTTGTATTTTGCTATAACATTGTGGTTTTTCATTATGAATATAATTAAACTAATTATCATTGTTTATCACCACTAAAATTTATTTGGTAAAACCAAAATATTTATCAAAACTAATAAATTTTAGTGGTGAGAAACAAAGTTAATTAGTTTAATTATATACATAACTAAAATTTATTTGATTGGGCTGAGACTCGCTTGTTGACAAATGGCTTTTGTTGACTTGATTTGTTTAGATTTTATTAATTTGCTTTCGCTTTAAATGATTTCTATCACAAGATAATGTCACAAAATTTTAAAACGATAAAAATATACATGATCGAAGTCTTTGGAACGATCTTTGAAATTTTAGCGAGAACTACAATATTGTACCTGAAGATTTCAAAAAATCGAATCTTTAAAAACGTCATGGAATTGCGCTGAAGAACCCAGTGAATAGAAACGGTCGCGAATAAACAATCTATAGACGAAACAGCGCGAAAAAGCGCGAAGAAAAATACCCATTTGTGGAATATCGATTTGTGCGAATCCGTGACAATGTGAAGTTTTAAAATATACATGTCAAAAAATTTGACAGGCGCCATATCATCTGTTCCATATTTTTCGTTTGTTAAAATATTTTTAAAAAAGTGTCAATATTTCCAGAGCAACAAAATTTGTACGACTGTCGGCGTAGAATTTTTATTTGAATGAATAATTTGCTATAACGCTATTTGTTTCGGTTTTGTTTCTTTTGCAATAACTTTTTCGCGTTTTCAGCGAGGAATAGTTTTTTAAGTTAAATATTTATAATTTTTAAACCGATAGAAAAGTTGGTACACAAAATGTCATGAATAGATAGTATTAAGCCTTAAAGGCGTATTAATCAAACAGTTACAATTAAGATTCCTAAAACTTTTAGTAGATAATAGAACTAAATGTATGTTCAAAGATGATTATAATAAATTATTCAAAGTATGCAAAATATTACCAATTAACCAAAAAGTAAAATATAATATAATTCTAGAAGAAATGATAAATAAAATTAATATACACACTGACACGCAACCAGATCGACAGGACGAACAATGAGAATACCAATCACTAACAACGTGTATGGCGAAAGAAAAGAGATTATATTGTGCCAAGAATCTTTAATAAATTAGATAAAAATTCTTTGAGATGATGCAAGACAAAAAAACTCCATTGGCTTCAAAAAAGTACAAGCTAAAAGAATATATATTAAAGCTATGTACCTAATCTTACATTAATCTATAATTACATATCATGTATCATTTTGTAAAAAAACGTGCAACACTCGATAATGACCTATCTTCATTATAAAATAAAAATTATTGTCAAATATTGAAGGCAACCATGCCGTTAAACTGCTGTGCAGTTTGGCATATCTACAATGTAATAAATATCAAAAAATTAATGAATATATATAAAAAAAAAATTAAATGTATTATTTTCGTATAACAATGCCTGCACGTAGATCACATGAATTCAGGCAACCATTTACCACCCGCTGGCGTAAAATGTATGCAAATGAAGCTGTAAATAAATAACGTTGCTATTTGTGCTTTGGCCGCGACAAGAAGTCTGTTTCTGACTGAGGGCGTCCTCCGCAGTGTGCGCGAAGGCCCTGCGGGAATATTAATATTTATTAACATTTCAATAGCGCTCGGCCGCCGCCGCGTCACGACGCCGAATCGCGGCGCTGCATTTATCATGCCGGACGTCGGCGTCGGGTGGGATACAATTCCGGTTGTTGGAATTGGAGTTACTTTCTAATTTTCTAATTTCATACATATTTATTTAAATTTTCCAAAAGTACATTAATCCAGAACCGTCAACTCCTTACAATTACGCCGGCCGCACACTGGATGCGTTTTCATACGAAATTGAGTAGTACGTATACGTACGAAAACGCAAGTACATTCCTAACCTTCGAAGTAGTATTGAACATCGCACACTGCACACAATTTAGTAGTGCGTGTACGCACATATAGATACGACGTCCGACACGATCCGGATTTGTTCGGAAATTTTTGCGATTTCGTACGACGGATATTGAAAATTTTGTCAATTTGACACATGACCACAAATGTTTGTGGGACCAAAGTGATTCAACTACGTGACCATCAGCGCAGATCATGGCGTAGGATTCTCTATTATTTCTAGATAGGATAGAGATTTCTAAAGAACTAAAAAATACCTGTAATTTAAATAATTGGGTTTAATCTGAAGGTGAGGTATAATTATGTATTTCGAACAAAAAAACTTTTTAAATATTTCTCCGATGTTATGAGCTTTCGTTACACTTCTATTTACCCCAGTATTTGTGAATTTATAAAATAGATAGTGATGAAATTTGTCATTATTTAAGTCTGCCATAATAGAGTTTTCCAGATGATACAGATTATTCATTTGGCACAAACGTCATTGGAGAAATGTCAAAGTAACTGATCGTGACAACGCAAGCCGCAATCAATGTGCGCGCTCCAATGCATACGAAAATAGTCGTACGAATACGTATGTAATAATTCGTATCCAAAGTGCGGCCGGCCTTAGCAGTAAGTACGTTAACATTATATAAAAATAAAGAAATTTTATATTTATCCGACAGAATATCGTGATATATTCAAATGAGAATCATCCCCATAATGCTAATTCGGAATATCCATCCATAACCGTAACTAGAATCCAATAGCTGATCTCATTCCGTTTTCATTATTAAATAAAATGAAAACATTATTCCGTTTTCAAAATTTTCATGCCATCCCAATAATAATTATTTAGTTGTCTGTCTCTCCGTTACTTCATGTAACGTTTTTATAATATTTTTTTTTAATAAAAAATACTTATTTTGGAACCGACATGTAAAAAAGTACCGTCATTTTTGTTGTTAAATAAATAAATTGCATACAAATTTCTTATAATTGTTTTGTTGTATCCTCTTCATTTGTAAAAAAATTGACGCAACATTGCAGAGTACGTTAGTTCACATAGGTAGGAAGTGGCAAATGGCTCTAACAATTTTAAAGCTTCTCATGCCACCTCTGAATATTCTTCTCTCCGCTTATCTTCATCCAGATGTCAATCGTTTGCGAAATGAATTCCATAAGTATGCCGTCAGCATGTAAATCTATAAGATTCTCTTTCATCTTCGTGGATAACAAATCGTCTAGTTGTACAGACATATCCAGAAAAGGATTTATTTATCCATCTTTACCCATTGGCAGTTTCAGAATCCAGTTCTGTAAAGTAACCTAATTTTTTAACGTTTTTTAAATCATAGACATAGTTTAATTTTGGACCTGGGGTATAGCTATAATTTTTTTACTTGTAAAGGGGTCGCGTATTCAAAAAAGTTGAAAAACACTGCGCTTGGTCAATTCATCTAATTATTATAAAATATATAAATACTAACTGAATTAAATTCTAGGCACTTTAATAATTTACAATATTTTATTATTTAGATATATTATTTATGTTACGAGTATTTTTTAGCTTAATATGTTTTCCGCGCATCAAATTTCCTTTAATTTTTTTTTACTGAAAATGGAGAAGAACTCGTAGTATAGACTCCCTTGGGTCTGGCGGATCCACTTTTAATCTTCCGCTTTGCCCTCCTAAACTTTTGCCCTAGAAAATAATTCTCCAGTGAACCAAAAAGTGTACCAGACTCGGCTGAACGGTGTATGAGGTACAAACAGTGGTTCGGTATAGAAAATTCTTTCCACTGTAATATTATTTCTTTGACATTTTCTAGTGATTCAGAAAATTCGTTTAATACTTAACAAGCTTTACAAGTTTTTATTTCAAATGCATATATTAGGTACTAATTCTTATTGTGTATATAATTTGTGGTTTAATAGTATATTTTGTGTATTATTTTAATATTTTCTCTTGTTGCCGTTTTTGTACTAATTATGTTAATGTTAGTAATTAATTTTATTTAATCCTATTATTTTCATAAATTAAAAGATAATCTTTATTATATAGGCAGAAATTTATTTTTGTGAAGTATAAAAAACCCTCCTATGGTGAACTCTCTTACTCGATGTGTAATTTTTAGGTTAACTATTTTCATCTCGCAATATTGTATCATCAGCTATGAGACTCACTTTGAATAAAAATTTTTGATCACTTGATTTGTTCTTTTTTTCTTGCAAGCAACAATCACTTAACAGCGCTTTTCAAGGAAATGTGAGGGAATTTGTAATTCACATATACTAGAATCCAAATTACGGACGAATTCGGGTAGTAAAGCTAGTTTTAATGTTATTTCATTTAAAAAATACTAGAAGACATATAAATAAACAAAACCAATTTTGTTTTGTTTGTCCGACTAATCATTTTCAGGACAGTTTATTTTTGATGCAATTAATACAAAAATGTGAAGACATGTTATTGATGGGTTTGGCGTTTATATTGCAGAGAATCATTATGATAAATTATTAAAATGTTCATTTATATTTATTATGTCATATCTATGTGAGTTTTTATAATATTACTTTATTTTTTCACTGAGAATCAGAATCTCTCGTCGAAAGGTGAAGTTAAGTTTGTTAATTACATTATGAAAGGTAAAATTTTATTTTAATTAAGAATGTGAAATTTTATTTTAAGTGGAATGTTTATGTATGCGTCTTATAATTCTCTGTAATATTATTTTAGCGAAAGCTTCTGTAAAACGAAATAAAATCGCGTACAAATAAGCTGGCCATGATTTCGGGATATTTACGAGACGTCATATGGAGAAAGGGACATATGAAAACCGACAGCCACATATCGAATGTATAAAACGCGTGCCAGGCATATCATGACTTACGGAATCGAAATTTGAGTAGATATCACCAGAATAAAATTTGCATCGAGAACGTAAATTATGAGATTTCTTCGGTACATCTTTGGAAAAATTTTCAGAGTATCATGCGACGTTGAAGGTATCGTGACACTCATCTTCTGCTTTTGCTTAGACCGTAGACAACAGAATTATTGTGCATATTGTTAAATACAAGAGATACGTGTGCAGTCGATTAATTTATCTTTAATTTTATTACCTTTCACCATCATCACATCACTCTTGGCTCTACAACCCCTGGTGGGTCTTGGCCTCCTCAAGAGTCTTCCTCCACTCATTTCGGTTTAGTACCAGCTCTCTCCAGTTCAGAAGCTTCAAGTCAATGTCTTTGAGGACGTTCCATCTTAATTTTGGCCTTCCTGAGCTCCTTCGTCCTATCAACCTTGAGTTCAGCAGGGAATTTGGTGCTTGATGCTCGGTCATTCTCTCCACGTGACCCAGCCACCGACGTTTTCCCAGTTTTTTACCCTTACGCCCGACGAAATGGAGAAGTTTAATGGTACATGAATGAAAAAAATGATAAATATCCACAGTGTGGTTCGCGAAATCGGAAAAGTTATTACTGTACTAGTTATACAACGACGTCGCCCTTTTACTTTTAATGTTGAAATTTCAAGTGTTTCCTATTTTGTTTGGGAATTGCACCCCCAAGTATGCAGCGCAACGGGATGGAGAATTATGACATCGCCTTCATTAATCTACGTGTTGGAAACACACGAGCAGCCTCACAACCAGGGCCCCACCCCCGCTCCGCCGTCAGCCTAACGGCCGGCCGTTAATAACGGAGTCGTTAAACCGCGGGTCACGCCGTTTATTCTGAGCGACATTAGCCCAATGTTGTGCAGTGTCCGACATTAGCATATTATTTTGTGCAGGCGGCGGCTCGCAGCCCGAGTTATTGTCTCGGAGCGCCGCGGCCTCTTCGCGTCACCGAGCCCGCTGTCCGGTAATCCGCTTCACACGACCCGAGCGGGGTTTGGATTGTTAGCAAACTACTTGTTGACATAAATCATAATTTAGTATTTAAATTAAACATGGATACACTCGGTTTACACCACCATTTGGTAACACTACCCGCTTTCGAAACCACCGTTTCTTCTTCAGGGTAAATTGCAAATTAAACTTTTCCCTATTTGGAAGGTATATTTTTTGCAATTTTATGTACATGCTGTCTAATTTACAAAATTTGTAAAAAAAAAGTAATAATAAAAAAATGTAATATTTGGATCAAAAACTATATATTTAATTGTCTGATTCACCGATTATAACTTAAGTTTATTCAACATTTTCGTTATTTTCATTTTTCTATTTCATTTCAGTATAATTCGCATTGCTTTGTTTCGTACTACATATTTTTAGTTTAGTTTCTTTAGCATTCTTTTGTTGCTTATGTATACTTATGCTAGTACGTACCTACCACAAAAAAAGTGTCTTTACTTAGAAAAATTAGAAACTCTTTAAGAAAAATACATATGTATACAGGGTTATTTGCAAAACATTCATAAACTCGCAGGACTATATTCCTGCCTTGATTATGAATCAAAAATGTTTAAGCAACCATGACCTAATACCAATCGTCATATTTCTCTATGACATTTCTCCACACCTCCGCCGTAATAGGACGCTCTCCTGATGACGCTGGATAAGACTTCAGTGAAACGTCGGGATTTTCTTCTCTGTGAAATATATATACGGTTCGTATAAAATATCCGTTGTATTAATATGTCCCTAATATATATGTCCAACGACCGTAATAATAACCCCAACTCTTTAATTTGGTTTTGCATCCCTAATGTAAACATCACTTTTAATCAAGTCTCGCGCAGTATCCCCTTTCTTCTGTACTGTAATACCACATTGAACATTTCTCCTGATGCAACCATTCATACCAGTTAAGCCGACATTTCACGTTGAAAATGTAATTTTTCATCGCGATTACAAAAGCTCACTTGCGCAATTTTTCATCTCTCTTCTCTCCTCAAAGAAATCTCCCCTCCACGTTGAATGTTTAAGTTCTTTACACATGAAATTGCAATTTGAAGAAATGCGCAGACTTCACTGCGGATTATATTTTCAATTACAGTTTCCCCGCAGAAATTACTATTGTCAACTCCGTTATCGTTTTGTATCTCCATTTTTCATCCGCTATCGCGAGGCTAATATGTCTTCTGATATACTTTTAAATATGAGAATTTTGTAACTGGTAAGTATACATTGATTCTTTAGTAAAGAGACAACATCATATTGAATTAAATATAATACAGCTATCTAACAAATGTTGACTGTTGAAAGCTTAGCTAACCAACTTAACCTACCATCACTGTGCCGCAATTTTTGGCTTAACACGACTCTCACCTTATCCGCATTCACACATTTCCCAATCTCATCGATTGTTGATGCTTCTAACATGACCATCTCCAGTATCGTAGTTTCCTGGCCTTCCACGGCAGTTATTTGCGCTCAGTCCCATCAACACTTGCGTCATATAACATTCTAACTATTTTTTTCTCATTCATTATGTTAGAGCACCATCTAGCGGATAGCGCTCGTATTATTTGTAGAATCGTAGAATGGCGCCATCTGGTGCCCTTTGAATGTTATCTTATGTAATCAGAATCAATGAAGGTTTGAAAGGGGAAACATCTCTGTTATTTTCTGCCTAGAGTTTGATACTAATTTGTGACTCTGTGATCAAAGGAAAGTATCTCCCTTCAAATCCGTTAAGGGATCAAACTGTGGATTCATTTCGTGTAAAAGAGAATCCGGGGATGATCGTGATCAAGGAGAACTACTCCTTCATTTGTAACGACTCGGACTAGATTCTTTCAGGGATCAAACACATTCCTTTAATATAACCAAACCACCTAAGCTACCCTTTTTAAGCATTTTTAAATTTAATTTCAAATTTATTTGAAGTATTTGAATTTTTTATTTAAATTCTATACTGCGCAAAGTAACATTAACAAAAAAAAGGTACGCAAATGAGTGTTTTGTAAATAGGACTTAAAAATGATAACAAAGAAAAAACATTGAATAAAAAATATAAAATAGAACAAATTACAACAATCGTGATATTTTAAATAACAAATTTAATCTTAAACTCAAATAATGAAAACCAAAGATAAAATATAACACTAATAATTTCAAACTATTGAATTTATCTAACAGAAATTACTTAAAGATAAATAGTGAATCAGAAAAAATCTTATATGTAATGATTCCAACATCCCAATCTGTGAAGCCTTTTTGATTTGATTTGTTCATCAGATTACAAGTATAATTACAATTATACCATTATAATTTTTAAAGGTGAGTTGTTAAGATTTTTTTAAAATTATAACAATGAAACGATATAATTTGTCTAGTACTTCTAGAAGTTTATTATCATCTTGATTTTAGATCTAGAATACAAAAATAATTATTAACAAATATCATCTAAATCTTCAGCGATTATCGCTGTTACTAAGTCCCCTCCATGACTATTTTCGTTCCTCTGCTTGTCTTTACTAGTGACCGTTAAACCGTTATTTTAACCGGTTATTTTCAATACAGTTATACGGGATTTGTATTTATTTGTATCGATGATTGATGACTTAGATATAATTGTTGTCTAGTAGCGACGGTTGCCTGTCGAATTGCAAAATATCAGTTTCCAATCGTAGACGCAACCAGATACAAATCTCATATAATGGTCAGTGTGTCACCGGTTATAATACCATCACTAATCATGACATTCCCTTAGATCTTATAATTCATTTATCCATCAAGTATAGACAACCTAGATCATATTTAACTTAAAGTTTTCCATTTTCCAAATTTTTGATTATACCTGAGTGATTTTTAAAACTGTTATCTAAGATTTGTATCTGATTGTATGGATGATTGGTAATTTCGATTTAACTATTACCAATGATTGCCCGATACAATCAGGTACAATCATTTAAGGTTATTTTAATGTATGTTATGTAACCAGTGTAACCGGTTTAAATAACGGTTTTTACTTTAGCAATTAACATCGTGCTTCGCGGTTCGCGCGTTTTCACGCTCACCCAGATGAGATTAAATCTCGCTCAGTTGTAAGTGAAAAACTGAGCCAATGAAAATTACTTTGTTGGAAACCAGCATCAAGTCTTTGCTCTCGTGAAGTTAATGTGGCTGAACATCGTGCTCCGGAAGTTTAGCGAAATTCGCATCGGGAATGTGACGTTTAAGGTTTAATGTTGCATGCGCTCTTTGGGAGGGAAATCTTCTTTGGAAATGCGAGACGAGTCTAGTACATCCTGTGCTCTTCTTGCGTGTCGGTTTCCTTTTTTAAAATGCACTTCATTCTGCACGCTCCTTGCATGATCTGCGTGCTATTTTAGAATATCATGATACTGAAGACACTGGTTGAGAAATTTTATTATTTTTATTTTTAATGAGATATCATTAAAGGAATACTGGGTTCAAAATACATAAAAAAAAACAATAAATTATATACTGCCGTAACGAGATGAGAGAAGGAAAACGAGAGACGAGTAGCTTGTTGTCTTGTGGTTAGGACTCTCGCCTCGTGATCCAAAGGTTGCGGGTTTGAATCTCACTCCAGACTAGCAAGTTTGTCCTATTTTCATAGCACAATAGCTTAATTTGAAAATAGTAAGAATATTGATTTGACACGTATTCTGTGTTCGCATCTCTATTAAAAAAAAAAGAATTGCGCACTATCGCCTGGGCTCATTTCGTAAGTATCTATAAAAGGAAACCAGCCAGCTGCTGCGCCTTCAGTCAATGTTGACGTTTCACAAGTGCGATATTAGTAAAGTGGTTTGACCTGCGTGATTAATCGAGTGATCGATATCGGGCAAGGACCCACCGACATACGAGAAGTTTTACCTATGCGCGAAAATTTTACAGGATATTCTAGAAAGTGATCGAAGCAATATTGTTGTATCTTCACTATTATGTTTACTAAGCGCTGCAGTTCCCCCAAATTAGCCTACTGTACAAACGTTCCCCAGACATGCCTGTCTCTACAAGGGCTCATCTTCTCAGTTTGCAATCTATCTCTCATAACGTGGTCAGCTTATTTTGGTTTCCTTTCATAACTGACTATTTTGGGCTGATTTAAGATCTCATTTACATTATAAATTGATGTAAACTTACTTATGTGTACATCGTGTATTATTAGTATTGTTACGAATTTGCGACGATGAGAAAATAAAACACATTAAAGTAATTGCAAATTTTATTGAAACCCAATCACTGGATACAAATTTTACTGGAACTCTTTATTCACTGGTGTCTATGTTCCCTAAGAACACAGCTCAATTTTAGTGGTCTCGCACTCCCTTGTCAAAAAATCTGCTCCCTCGGCCATATCGCAATTTATAAGAAATGTTTTCTTTCGAATTTTCCCGCATGTTTTCGTGCACTCCATCAGTTATCAATTACTTTCAAAATATTCAAATTAGTCTATAGAGTGTTCGTAAAATCTTGTATTATTTGCAGTTCTTCTTGATTTTACAATACTAAAAATATATAAACTAGATATCTTAATTTGAAATCCTTAAGTTTGTTTATATCAAGCTACAAAACCTCTCGAATGGTGCCTTCCGGCATCGTGCTACATACACATTCCTAATGCTATAAAAATAAAGCTAATTCCGTCTGTAATTTCTATGTCACAATATCAATCAAATCGTGGGATACTAGCCATTTAAACATTCAAGTATCTAAAAATAATAATATTATTATTACACCTTATTGTGTGTTCCATACTTTTCGATATGAAAAATGAGCGTAAATATATTCTATACTATATGAATGTATGCTCCTTCGTTACGGCTATATTTTATCTTGCAATCATGAGTTTTTTAGTAAAATGTACGTAATATATTATATAATATTAAATGAATATGTTCGCTACCGTAAATCGTAATAAAGTTAGTTTAACATAAATTTATATTTATTTATTACTCACCAAAGTAATAACAAATAATTAGCGAATGTTTATTAATGTTTTTATGTTAACTGTGTTTGATGAGGGTGTGTAAGTGTGTGTGTGTGTGTTGTATGTGACAGTGAATGTGGACTTTACAATGAAATGAGAACTAGAAAGAAAAGAATAAAGAAAAAATAAAGAGCAAAAATTGGCATTCTGAAATTACATATTTGTTGTGTTTTTACTTAACGTTAGACATTAATTTATGGTTTGAAAATTGTCCGTGAATTGAAAAATTTTTAAATCTTAAATATTATTATAATAATTAAATGATGTGCTTAGGGGAACTGGTTTTATTACTTGTAAAAGTGGAATTGATATTGTAACTAGTAAATGTGAACTATAAATGTGCGTCTATAACATTTGTAAGGCAGTACTCGACTCTCTATATTGTATTGGATTTCGTTTTAAATATCCTTCAACACGATTTATATTGAAATACAATCGCATTTTTTTCCTTCAGTAAAGTAAGGAAAGCAATTTGTTGAAACTAACGAACGTTTTTTTCCAAGAATTCGAGAAATATCGAACGCCCTTGGCTTTTGAGATTTAGTTAGTCCGAGAGAAATTCTTAGGATTCGTCTGTTGTTTTAGGAAATCAATAAATTTTCATCCCTTGCCAAGTTCAGCGAGCCCCTTCAAACACTGCAGACTTCATTAATCGCCATTTGTAATGACTAACGACCTCTTTGGAGTTGAGTGACGGACGATAGTTTTGGATTTCTAGAGGAAAATCAGAGTGGAACAGCTCGTGACGTTTGTGTTTGTAAAATATTTAATTAATTTACTTTTATCACCCTTTAAATGTAAAGGAATTTAATAATTTTCGTTGACAAATGTTATTTTATACCTCTTTAGAGTATTTATTATTTAAAAAAAAACACTGGTTTCTCGTACTGGGGTTTTCGGGTTCGATTCATCATCATCTTATTATTAATCATAATTATCATCTTATTTTTTCAAGGCTGGATTTTACCGTGCGATGTGTTCCGCTGTAGTAATCAGGCCTTCTGCCTGATGTAGGGTAAAATTAAAAAAAAAGCTTTCCTCAACTCTCTGTAGTTCTCTGTAGTAGGATTTTTAATTAAAGTAGAATAATTAAGAATCATAAAAGACCGCATGGAGAATACATACATTAGTGTCTGAATATTTAGAAAAAAAATTAAACAAATTGATGGATCTCGACGAAACATAGCCATTGCAGTTCGTGCTTCTCCTCCGAAATATTTTTATTATTTTTTTAATCAGAAAGACATACAGAAAAATCAAATCCACGAAATTAATTTGGTTCTAAATTTCACAGAACTTTGTTCTAAAAATAATGCAAATTCACAATAAGAATGTTTTCTTGAATTAAATTGTTTTCATTTGTCTCCCTCGGCCAAGTCCCGTGACAATATTCATATATTATATGAGTATATATGTATTAGAGACCTCATCAGCTTGTATTTTATACTTGTTGATCTGTAACTAATCTATTATTTAGGATATCTTCCAAACTCTTAAAATATCTTAATACTTCGATTTCATCAAATTGCCTATGTGCTGGTAGTGATGAATGAAAATGAAACTTTAATTTTATTGACATTTATGTATTGAATCATTCGCATTATCGCCAGCAGACGATATCAATTCACTGCCTGATGAAGATCTCTTGTTATTTTCTTCGGTCCTGCTCCAATAGTGGTATTCGATAACTTTGTCTAACAATAACCTTCTACAATAGACTTTGGGCGTTCTCTAATTTCATTTTTTTTTAAACATCTTTATTTTTTATTAATTAAAAATTAACATTTTTCATTAATCATAATTTTTCACTTTACCTTGGTCTGCGCATTTATTATTCTGTGATGATTATTTTTATTCTAATTACACTTATTCTACCTTAATGACCCAGACTCTAATTGTCGAGTCAGCCTGATATTCAGAGTCCTGGTTTTACAACCAAATGTATTAGCTGTACTTCAACGAAAGTTTTAAAAATCTCGGGTCCATTCCGTTCTAGAATACGGAGCAACCACTTTTCCACTCCACTTTATTCAGCGATTAATTTTGAAACGACAGAAGGAATTTTTCTGTTGCAGGAGGGTTTACGCTTTCATTACGTAACAACGCGATTGTGCAAGTCATTTAAAAACAATAACGTGATGTAAAGAGATTTTTAAATATTTTCTTTGTTCCTACTATTAATTAAACTTTCGGATCGGTCACGTAGTCTTAAATAAAAAATAGTCATACCTACTTAATTATCGATTCTAAATTCATTGTAATATTAATAATGTATTTAAAAAAGGTGTATATAATATTTGGTTACCACCAGGAAATGTGGGAACCATTTTTACTTTACACAGAGCTGTTATGTTATACATGTAGATTTCTGCTTAAGTTATGTTCAAGCAACACTGTCCTAATATCAATAGTTATGGAGATAAGCGACTTCAAAGCTTGTATTTCTTTTTCAATATTTCTAACTAACTAAATAACCATCAGGGGTAGACAGATAGAATGGAACGCCACATTCTTCTATCTTAGCACACCACTTTTGCTTCGGCTATATTCATACATCTTCTAATGTATGCTCCACTATTGTTGAGGCTTTTAAAAGCGCCTTGTGATATCTTATCGTGCCAGGTCTTTCGCGGACGCCCTCTTTTCTTGTTACCTTCAACAATCGTCCCATATATTTTCTTAACCATCCTTTCCTCGTTCATATTTCTACATGTCTAAACCATCTCAGCACTCCTTTCTTTATTCTATCTACCATACTACCAGCCAGCGTTACATTCACTTCTAATTTGTTCATTCCTCACTCCATCGACCAAAGATACACAAGCGTCTTACTGACCGCATTTGCACCGCATTCAGTCTACTTTCATTCCTTTTTTGCCAATTCCAGGCTTCACTTCCATGCATCAGAGCGCCACTACGTACTGCTATTCAATATTTGTGACTTCTGTAAAATATTAGACTATCTTCAATGTACCTTATATCTAGTATTAAAATTCATGCGCTTTGGTACAATTCAAATAAAATGCTAAAAATAATTATGGTTAAAATTTCTAAAAAGCTTAAATTATTTATTTTTTTATTTATTTATTTCAAAAAATCCTTGTTTACAAATAAAGGTACTTAATAATAATTTTACAATAAAAATATAATATTAGGTCCTTACATATGAAATTGACGTTTAGTATGGGAGGAACATAAAGTCGATTTTTTTTTATTATAATATATTTATTTAATCAAAGTATGTACCATTGCTATCTATGCACTTTTGCCATCTCATAGGTAGTTCATCGATCCCTTTACTAAAAAAACCATTCGGAAGGGAATCAATAAAATCTTTGAAGGCGGTTTGGACTGCCCCATCGGAGTTGAATTTTTTCCTTTGCAAGAAGTTATCCAAATTTCGAAAAAAATGGTAATCTGTTGGGGCAAGGTCCGGAGAGTACGGTGGATGTCTTAGACATTCCAATTCTAGCTCCTCTAATTTGGTAGCCGTCTGTTGTGCAGTGTGTGGTCTAGCGTTGTCATGAAGCAGCAGTGGCCTAGAGCGATTACCAGCCTCGGTTGTTTAGCAGCTAGCTTTTCCATCATGGTTTGCAGTTGCTGACAATAGACATCTGCCGTAATCGTCTGGCCAGATTTAAGAAAGCTGTAGTGAACGACACCATCACTAGTCCACCAAACGCTCACAAGTAACTCGCGTTTGTTGATTTGCTTCACTCAATTCGTGAGGTACCCACCTTTCAAGCTTTTTCACCTTACCAATTTGCTTCAAGTGGATTAAAACAGTTTTATCACTAACACCGCAGCCTGTAGCTAACTCGGATGTGGTTTGCGATGGATTCCGCTTCCACAATAGCCTTCAATTCTTCATTATCAACTTTGGTCTCCGGCCGTCCACGGGGCTTGTTCTGCAGGTCGAAATTTCCAGAACGAAAACGTTGGAACCAAAAACGCACTGTGCTTTCTTTTGCGGCACCGTCGCCATACACATCATTAATTCTTCGAGCCGTTTCTGCAGCACTGGTGCCACGGTGGAACTCGTACTCGTAAATAACGCGATATTTCAAGTTTTTCATTTTGTAAACTGAGTCTCGCAAAGAAAAAAACAATTGAGGAAAAAACAAATGAATTATAATTTTCAAAACACAAATACATGAGTAAATAGCTGTAAAAATTTGGATTTGGAATTCCTAACCAAAGAGAAGATATTTGAGATCAAATTTGCCAGTACGG
Source organism: Agrypnia vestita (assembly GCA_016648135.1). Classification (NCBI taxonomy): domain Eukaryota; kingdom Metazoa; phylum Arthropoda; class Insecta; order Trichoptera; family Phryganeidae; genus Agrypnia; species Agrypnia vestita. The sequence continues at coordinate 6,397 of JADDOH010024949.1, read as the reverse complement.
TAAAACGTCAATTTCATATGTAAGGACCTAATATAAATTACACTTTTTTGTTGTTGTTGTTAAATTTGTGGATTATGCCACTCTACTAGGCTACGCCTGTCCCAGAGTGGCGTTATAGAACACAATTATAATATTTTTTTGAATTCGTCAGTAATATTTATTTTCATAAGGTAGTAATTATGTATCTACAAAGTATCAAGTACATTGTTAGTGGTAAGTTGAGTGAGTCATAAGTCCAGGTGTAAATATGTGTAGAATAATTGTATAATGTATAAAGTGTTAAAGTTTTGTTTAATATTATTTTTTATTATCCTTCATTAATTAATTTATTTATATAGGTATATATTTTTATTTATAGACATTATTATGCAATTACAGTAAGTAAATTTTCAGTTGCTGTTCTACCTTTGGAGGTAATCCAGTTGTTCGCTAAAGCTTTTATTTTATTAATTGAGTATATTCTGATTTCCGGGAAGTCTGTTTTAAATATGTTAAATATTTTAGGCCCTATGTATGAGTAATTTTTCTGTCCATGTGTTTTCTTATTTTTTGGTATTTCGTGATTATTATTATTCGTATTAATGATTTTAAGTATCCGCAATTGATTCTTTGCACGCAACCAATGACATGCTAGATTAGGCCTGCCACCCTCTCTAACCAGATTAATCTTACTCAGTTCCATCGGAGGAAAGCCTGAAAGAAAAAACTTTTTTTGTGTATTATTGTTTTACGTACGGAGCGCTTTAAAGAACCTTACGATTCGCGTTCAATTTCGATTTTGTTTTGTTTACTTACTTCCCTCGCGTCCCGAACCCTATTTTTTCGAAAAGACCCGCCTCCTACAATTTTCAGATTATGAGTTGAGTTGTTGATGTACGTCCTCCCAGTAATATATTTTGTCAGGATTGGTGACATTAATTTGAGTCGGCGTGTGACGCGTGAAAGGCCAGCCATATTGAACGTGACTTACAATTTATTACAAACCTTATTACTATCGTATTAATTCGTGTATGTAATACAATTAATTAATCATTTATCAATTCATTTGTTCCGTAAAATATTCGCTTAATAGCTAAATGAAAGACTTTGCTAATAACAGCTACAGAATAATACATAAAGGTGGGCCTCGTAGCCCAGTGGGTATGACACTGGCTTCTCATACCGAGGGTTCCGGGTTCGATTCCCGGTGAGGTTAAAATTAATCTATCTGATTTACTCAAGCCTGGGTGTTTTGTGATGTATTACGCTCCTGCAATTGCTCCTCTTGGCCAGTTGAAGCTTTACAAAAATATATGCAAATTGAGAAGTGCATTAGTGATTTGTCTCCCTCAGGAGCCATACTAATTTAAAAAAAAATACATATGAGTAGCTCAGGGCCAGACTTGCCTTAATAAAAAAAATAATTTAATAGTTTATTATTGTATTGCATCATTATTAAATAATCATTCTTATGACCGTATTCTGAAATAAGCAATATTGCTATTTCCGTATCTTGACAGTTATTGTATAACATTGTAATGCCGTCAGTTTTGACGTTTTTAGTTTGACAGGTTTAAAATTAATGAGTTTGAAATTTTTTTCAAGACCTTCAAGCTCACGTTATGTTTTTAAACAAATCAAACGTACTGGAAACAGACTGTGTACCAATAAATTTGCGTTAGTACATCTCGGTATATTTTGGTGGTCTACGACATTCTATGGTATTTTTAAATACAATTGTTGCAACACGAGTGAGAGAAATATAGAAACTTACGAATGCGTGCGGTCTTATCAACACGAGTAAACGGAATACCGCGTCATGATTCGCCTCTTCGGTAGATGGTCTTGATTTTATGGATATCGCCCGGTACTAGTGGCTGATGTTGCCAGCCGCCAGCGTCTAGAATGCATTAGATCGCTGGCATCTTGCGTCATTCTTGGCAATCGCATGAATGTGTTGTTAGTACTGACAAATGTGTCTTTTCCACACTAAAATGTCGTCCGAATCTGAAAGTGTTTGAAGAAACAAATGAACATTTTTAATCGAATAAAAGTGCGTCTTCAATCGATAGCTTTTCACTGACATTGCTAAAATAATAAAAAATTTACATAGATCTCTCGATAATAAATATATTTCTTAGAATAAAGAGTTCTGTTTAGAATATAATATCGTATTTTTTTGCGGCATATTGCGCTCTGAATAGAGTAAAAAACAACGAATCTATTGCAAAACCTCTCTTGTTAGTGACAGATAGTACTAACAAACCATCACGCCATTTCACAGAAGGGGTAGGCAGAAAGGATAAAACGTCACACTCTTCTGTCCTGGTACACCACTTTTGCCTCATCCACTTTCGTACATTTTCCCATGCACCTTTTTCGGTTGTTGAAGCTTCTAACAGAGCCCTCCTCCAATACTTGTTTTATCTATTCGTGCCTGGTGTTCCGCGGACGCCCTCTGTTTCTGCTGCCTTCATCCCTCGCCTCATACATTTTCTTTACCATACTACTCATCCGTTTGACATGGCCATTCTAATTCGTTCATTCTCCACTATATCGTACAAAGATTTTCCGTGCTTACGTCTAAGCGACCGCATTTATCTCGCATTCAGTCTGCTCCAGAATATTATCACTTTATAACCAAAATCACCGTATTAAATACCTTTACCCTGTTAATTGTTGTTAGCTTTAAGAATCAATGACTTTATAGAGAGAGCTGTTGATCTAGGGAAATGACGTCTATTCATGGTTAATTTTCGTCTTGAACTTTGCACGACTTCGCCAATCACTCTGGTTGAATTAATATGCCACACCTTCAACTTAGGGCGACCCATCCGCTTGATTTACTATAAATTTCTTGCCCGAACGTGTCTTTGGATAATAGACAGATTTTAGTGGACATACGTAGACAAGTTTGACTAGTTTCTACTCTTTATCTAGTCTATAATCTTATTTATTGTGTTTTTATTATTGCAGATCTTCTGATTGAGATGCTCGGAGTCTTGGCCAGCTACAGCATCACAGTCAAGGAGTTAAAACTACTCTTTGGGGCCATGAAAGCCGTTAATGGAAAATGGGTGAGTACAATGACATTTGCAATATATGGAAATACAGTTTATGCTCTGATGGCTTAGTTTATTTGTTTAAGACTCTTTAAGGATTAAGATATTTTATATTTTAACAAACAATTAAAATACGGTTAAATTTAAGGTACGCGACGCGAAATCGCCGAGTACGTGGGAAAAAAGATTGGAATTATGGTCGGGAAAAATGGACTGTATTTAATCGAGAAATGAAAGGACGTTTCGACTCACCTTTTCGTCTCTTGGCGTCCTTCCAGATGTCACTTCACCAAACAACTGTTTCACTCGGTTGGCCACCACCGTGCGTTACTCCCGAAGTCCGGCGGTGACGAGGTTATAAAATGTTTATAAAATGCACAATTAAAACATGACGAAAATTAGCGCTTTTAACAACAAGACTTGTCGAAACGAAGTAAATTAGAACTGGTTGAGGGTAGGATATTTTTCGAAAAAAGACCAATCAGTGTTGCCACATAAGAAAAAGAAACAATATTCTGTAGAATCGATTTCTGTGCCAACGTGACGTCACGAATATCGAACATACAGCACCTTTAGATCGTGTTGTGTAAAATCCTCTTTTTTTAGAATTTTTTTTTAGAAAGAATTATAACCGCTAACTGTCATTCTTCAAATTAACCTATCTCAGATATTTCTCCCCTCTGCCTAGAAAATCATTTCAAAATTTCATGAAAAGTGCGCATAACTTACGTGGACACAGGCCCGTATTCAAAGTCAATACTTAGATGATTTAAATATTAAAATTTGCCTTAAAAGCGTAATTTTGAGAATAAAATAACACTTTTTAGGCATACCTTAACCTTTAAATCATCTAAGTATTGACTCTGTCTGAGGTCTGCAGGACCACAAGGCCAAAACTTCACTCGGCAGAGTTAACAGTGCTGGCCACTACGAATGCGAATTCGATTATTTGTGGATGTTCTATAAAAAGCTTCGTCTCTGTGAGACTTCTATAATACATCTTAATTTACATTTAATTAGATTTCTTAGTTTTTTAAAATAATAGCGTTACCTAACCAAACACAAAAGTCATTGTTATATAATATTTCTATTTCTATTACTCTGCAGTTATTTTGACATGCGCAGAGTAATTATTTTACAGAGTAGTACTTTGACATTTGCATTTTGACGAGAAATCATGCAATAATAATTCATGAATTATTATCATTTAAAGCGAAATTACGTTGATCTCGGTAGATATGTTTGCATTACCATCATTCGTTGCACAACCAGATTCGCGCTACTGGCATTTCGAATAGCACGGATTATCATACGCTACGATATCATTGACCCTGGAAGCTATTCACCATGTAGGTAATAGTTATAAAGTTTATATACAAAAAAGTATAGAGGTATCATTACCAGCTGCGAAAATATGTGTATTCTAGTTCATAAGAAAAGACTACAGATGTCTCTAGCATATTCCATTCAAATAAACGAAATATTCTCAGATTTAAAAATAGGTAGGTATATAGCAATTTGAAAAATTTGATAATGTGTGGATGTTTTTACGGTGGAATTGGTGAACGTTGCATTGTGTAGAGTGATCACTTAAGCCAGCTCATGCAGGTTGCAGGCAAGCCCTGGGCCATCCTATAAAAAGACTTCCACACACATTTCTCATATTCATAACGTCACTCTGAGATTTTTATAATGTATCTTAATTTATATATAAAGTTTGTTTTTGATTTTTTTCACTTTATATATAGTAATTTTAGTTAATTTAGTTTTAGTTTATTTTCTACCTGGATCAGCCACATTAACGGCATATGGTGAGGCAGATATTAGAAACCCATCGCCCTCCCTGACCATGTGCATTATATACATTACGAACCCTTTTATGCTAAAGTTAAATATCGAACAATCAAATAATTCAATTTATGCTATTCTACACTATATCATAATTGATGTAATATCATCGAAATTCTAACACGTCTATACTCTTTTTTTTCAGTTCATGTTCAGAGGTTCAATGTTCAGAGGAGTGTTTAAAACATTGGTCCTTATTTGCAGACATTTCTATTAAAACACAAGCGATATTTATTTTGTTTTTATAATAATTTCCAATTTCAATTTTATCGTTTAATTTACCAATTATGAGATATTTGTACCACCAACCAGCGTTATTGCTATAATATTCATCATCAATAGACACAAAATTGGACTACGTCAACCGGTAAATTTTCATTTGGAAATATGCGTTTCATTTCGACTTGGTAAATTTGAAAATCTCCGCACTGACATGGCAGATGCGCTAAACGCTTTTCAGCATTAGTTAGGCTGAATCAATGTTACATTCATGTGGCGTAAATTTATAAAATTTCATCCGTGCTGTAATACTTTATTTCGAAAATTTAATTATATTTTTTTTCCTTAAAGACAGAACATAATATATCAACGATGAATCTCAGTATTGCTGGAAAAAAAATAGAAAAAGCATTGTAATCGTGGGTTACAATTTCCTTAGACTGTAAATGCGAATTTATTTTTTATTTTATTAATTTTTTATTTTATTTATTTCTATATTAAAATTATACAAATTTTGGTTGGACTGTGCCTGTCTCACTATAGAAATCTGTGCCGAGACAGGCAAAATTAACAATGTTTACTACAATTTATTTACAAATATCATAGCACATAAATATATAATATATTATAATAAGTAGGTAAGCAGTAGATCAGAAAAAACGAGTAGCAAGGTAAGCGTGGCAAGATTTTTATATCATTGTTTCACGATTTTTAATAGTATATTATTTTTAAATATTATCTTTAGATTAATTTGTGGTATTATTATCAGTGGTGGTACACTGAATAACCGCTGATTTTTATGGAATCGCCGAACTGTCACAATAAACAACAATTATCCGCCCGCGTGTCCGCTTGCCTTTAATACAAAACGTTGATTTCGCGATGCCTCGAGAACGTTCTACTAGTTTCTCCATATTTCTAGTAGTTTATTTATATTTATAATAATTGTGAGAATAGTCCAATCGGTACTAGATTCATATGGACCGTTCGAGAGACTTAAATAAAGCGCAATTAGATCCTCGTGACATTATTTTGAACTTCCATTTTTCTAATATTATTTTTTTTAGTATGAAAATAAAACGATATTTTGTTTTGTGACACTTATTAGGGGTACGTGATTACGGATGGAATACTCACTTAACACAATGATACTGATATTGAATGATGGTTTTGTATAAAGCCATTACGGATGTGCAGTATAATGCACGGGACAACCGATTGCTTATTTGATTTGATATTATAATTTGTATATTGACAGCCCATCACAAACAGTGCACCGGTAAATGCCG